>JAOYRR010000433.1:45000-293029 GCA_038994665.1 Podotricha telesiphe | reverse complement strand
TATATGTATCTACAAAGTCAAACGAACAACTGACTTCTCTTTATTAGTCATTAAAATAATGCGACTGGACACTTTGCCAGAATAAGTTTCGCTTTTACATTAATAATTACTGCTTTTTACTACATACAGTTTTTACAATGTTTGTCTGTCTGTTTGTTCCGACTTATTTCTGGAACGGCTGGAGTGATTTCGACAGGACTTTCACTGGCAGATTGCTAATGTAATAAGGAGTGACTTAGGTTACTTTTATTTCAGAATTACCCATGGACGAATTCGCGGGCACAACTATTTTTTTCTAAGATGCGCACAAGTCGCGACTTTATATAAATTATACTGGAGGAATGTCATTTGAAAATAACTTTACGACAAAATTGTACCATTAGGTACACTTCGCCATGTAGAATTTTCGGCTTCGGCTTATCTAGGCAGAGAGTACCACGTGTCAAGATAGTTCTCCACTTGGCACCCAAAATCGAGACATTGTGTGTTGAATGGCAGAACTCAACGCCGCGTTTTGTATTGCCACGAGTACGGGAAAATTTACAGTCAGACGCTGTCCCACTGCGCCACTATGCCTTAAATTATTATGTATTGTTAAGTAAGCGACCAGAAAACATTTAAGCATAATAATTGCCCCGAAGGGGAATCGAACCTACTACTATCGTGGTTAAAGTCAACGCTGTCTCCCTCCACCAGTTTAAAAATTGCCTCTTCTAGTCTATACCGTAGTCTATACTATTACAGAGTTTTCATATATAATTAAAACTCGGATAGTAAAATCGATTGCTTAAGTATTCTATTGTGCTTATCGATTTTCCTCATAAAACTCTATTATCATATTTATGTTCGTATATATTATGCCTAAATCGACTAGTAAAATAGTAATTACTTAACTTAGTCTTGCGCAGTAAACGTGAATGGTTGTGGGTTCTATCTTCACTTGGAGGATTATATTTTAATTATTTTCTTTTCTCTGCTCTTGTAAGAAAGAGTGTGGCGTTTAATCCCTCCACTCAACGTGACTTTTCAGAGGTATTAAAATTTGTTATTTATTAGTTTTTTTTTTAAATATTATGAGAATTGAACCCATATCCTCCGCCATCCTAACCTAAATTACACAAATAAATTAACTAGATAAGGAACTGTGAGTGACTTAACAATAGGCACCCTTTGCCTCTCCCATTTTTGGCGAAAAATATGTGAAGCAAAACCAGAGAAGTTGTACATTTTGTTAGCTGCTTCACGCTTCTTCCTGCATAGCAAAGTTGACAAAGAGAACTACAAATTACTACTAACTAAATTATTTGACGTTCAAAAAATGAAGTATGTATCTTCTTATTTTGAATAAAACTATTTGAATTTAACTTGACCTTGACTGAGAACGTAATGCCAAGACTCTCCGTTCTCCACTTTCCATTTGAAATCGAAATATTGGGTGTTGAAACGGAACACAACGCCGCACTTTGCCTTACAAGAGCGGAGAAATAAACACAATTTAAATATTTTTAACACTATTTATAAAGTGTTATTGACACACTTAGGAAATTGAAAAACATATATTTAGAAAACGTATAAAACTTTGAACGCAGCCTTATTTGAACCCGCGCCTCTTGAAAACCGTTCAAGCGTTCTGACAGCTAAGTTCATAGGTTCTACGTCCGGCTACGTTAAAATTCTTATACGCTTATAACAACTTTATTGTCAAGAGGCGCGGGTTCAAATCCCGCTGCGTCTTAATATTTATACGTTTTCTAAATATATGTTTAAGAATTTAAATATTATTATTATTCCTACGTGTGAAAATTGAACTCCCAACCAAACACGATTATAGTCAGACGATATCCCACTCACAGCGCCACGATATCCTCTTACAAATTTAGAATAATTAAAATAAACCATCTATTATAAATGGTAAACCAAAACTAAATTTGATACCCTTTAATTACGAACAAAATAATTGTCGACGTGGATGTCATTCCGAATTAGACAGTTTGCGAGTTATTAACTAGGCATTATTAATGTACTCGTGTGCTTAATTTGTATGTCTTAATATATGTGTATAGATATAAATATTATTACGAGAAAGGTGATATTGTTTCTGTTATACTCAGATACGCTAATTAGCTATTTATTGATATTAAAAATTATATTAAGCGATAGTCCATACCCTGTAATGAAAAATACGTCGTATACGTAATATTATACAACATATCCTAATATTAGTAATTGACCATTATGGTGCAGTGCAATGAAAGTACGATGGTTGTGCGTTCAAATTCTAATGGTGTGATCTGTTTTTTATTTAATATATACATCCATTACGCCAAGTATGCTGAAACACAGAGTCTGGCTGCTTTCAAATTCTCAGTATATTTGCAGCCCGTTACTGGTTGGAAGTTATACGTAACTGAAGTTGACATCGTATTAGAGTGAGTGAGTGAGTGATTGAGTGAATTATTTATTTTGCTATAAAATGTCAACCAAATGTCCCTTTTTGTGAGTTTATCTTATGTTTAATTGAACTTTTGTTTAATTCACAAAAAGCAACCTGGCTCGTGTTGAAAAAGAAGTACAACTCCAGTTTTGCCTGATAACCCAGGACATTATTGTAGCGGTGACGAATTGCAAAATTTAAATAAATATGTCAGCGGGTAATTTAGCGCCATCTATTTTAGTTTTAGTGAACTATCTACGGTCACGTGCGATACTTGTTGGTCGGTGGTAGGAGGCTAAATCTTATAGCACTCGTTGAATTCCCGGTTGAACAATTGACGTTGAGCGGTGGTAGTGTTTGATATCAGGTAGGATCCTTGTCCCTGTGTAATTTCAAAGATAACGTTATTATGTGTTAGTTCCTCTCCTTTTAAACTCGATGGGCCCGTGCACCCGGTGTTAAGTGTCACTCGCGTACTGACGAATACGCGTGTATACTGTGTATTGTCTGATGTAGTAATATTCTCCTAGCCCACTATTACCTACGCTCGAGAGTCATTCCTGATTTCACTGACTGTTTCTTGCGATATCAGTAGTGTGTTTTGGGTACTTGTTAAAAAAAACTTTTTAAATTAGTGTGTGAATAACACTTTAGAATGATAAAGGGATTATTTGTTATTTGGGTGCCATCATATATTAATAATAATCAAGATATTATTGCCAAGCCAAAATAAAACATAATAATACTACTACTTAATAATAATATAATACTTTACTGCACTAAATAATTACAAATTAATCACATAATACACTTAAAATAAATATGCAATGGTAGCTTCACTAAAATCGATCTCTTTCAGGCAACCAACAATAAATATACTAATTGAAAACGGAGAGAGGAATCATTTATTTTAAGTAACCTTAAAATAATAAATTTTAAATAGTAATTAATAAAGTAATGCTACAATTTAATAAAGTAATGATATACTACATTAAAAATTTCATTTTTCATTTCCCGCTTAATAAGTTTTCTCGCTTAACACGCGGTTTTCTGTGTACCTACGAAATCGCCTTAAAGAAGTTTTACTGTACATAGTATATGTCAATTATTTTATTACAATAGTATTTTTTTTGTCTATGTTTTTAGTAATTTTCTATTGTACTTTAGAAACTCTAGTACCGTACTCTAGAAAGATAAAGTTAAATTTCGCTTCTTAGTACAAAATATCTTGAATTCTGACAGGAAGTGGAGAAATCAGGTCTTGATGATTTAAAAATAGCTCTAAACCTGCCGTATTAAAACGAACGTAAAGCTGCAAACAAAAAAATTGCGAGTACGAAATTTAGCGGCGAATCACTGCCCTCTTTTTTATATATAGATGACTTTAAACTACAAAACTAAAGCAAGCAAGCTTAAACTTTTCTTATACAAATTCGTTAATATATTTAATATAGAAACACTAATATTTTATACGGCACTAGAACTTGTGATTGTCTAAGTATAAGTAACGGAGTATTTGACATTTTCATCTCTCTGTCCTTCCTGCGGAAATAGCATGGAGGTGAGCTGAAGCATGCATTATATTTTGATATATCAAACTTTCAACTTGATTTTACACAACTTTTGCCGCTTTTCGAATTTAGTTATAGAAACCAAACGTTATTGAAAAAGCATTTCTATTTTTAACATAAAACTGAATATAATTCAGTTTAGAAGTTACTGAACATAAAACTGTTTTATTCTAACTTTTTAATTTTAAGCTTTTTACTGGTCAATTTACTTTTTATTTAACGGTTTGAATCTGACGTGTAAAATATTTTTCAGTAATATTGCTATTATACATGGTTTATTTACATTTTTAAAGTGTTAATCGCACACTACGGAAAATATACCATTTTTATTATACGAGTACATGGTGTTATAATAAATTATTCCCATATATAAATATTTAGCCAATATTTTCAGGCTAAAAGTAAAAATAATACATTTTACTGCTGCTTTTGCTATTTTCTTTTGCAAGGCAGTGTGTGGACAGAGAGAACTAGTGTTAAGATCGCCAGTACCCGAGTTTGCTTTATTAACTAACGACCCAATTCGCATGACTTCACCCGCATGACCTACAGCTGTTTCGTATTTTCGGCAGCCTTTTCGTAATTCAATGAAATTCCTAGAAAAACACAAAAAAGTAGGAGAAAAAAAAAAAGATTTATCACTAAGAATCTCAAATATTCTATATAAAATTATGATCAATAGTTGATAGCGGTTTCACGCGATGACGTCCCCGACAGACAGAGGTACTTTCGCATTTATAACATTATTATAGATTTTACAGCAGGACATTTACAAATAAGTGTTATAACCTTTTCTTGATGAGGGCTATAAATATTTTTTGTGCATTATTTCAAATAATATGAGAGCATCAAATACGAAATAGAAGCCTCGACCCCTATTCGTGTTTTCACCTCAACTAATCAGTCATCAAAGCTGGCTTCGTCTGAACTGTGAATAAAATATTTACATAGATATATATGCTTTTCAGTATACTGTATGGTATAAACATATATATAATTTTTAAACCACACAGCGTTTTAAACAGAAAATGGCCATCGTGACGCAATGGGATAGCGTCTGACTGTAAACGCTATAGGTTTTGGGTTGGATTTCCTCTCAAAGAAATAATTATCATAACTTATTTTAAATTATCCGTTTTGATCGAGTTGATTTCAATGTATTTTTTAAACGAACAATGTATTTTAAACAAACTCAATAGTAGATCACGGGCTATTTAAACCCTAAACTTAATTTATTTCCGTGTGTAAATTTGTATTCGTACATACAAATTTTATACACACAAAGATTTTCACAATTTTTATTATTAATAACAAAATTACTTATCATGAATGCGGCGCTATTTTTTTAATAAAACTTTAACTTGTACCACACTGTAAAGTTCTTCAAATTACTAGGGCTATAAGTGGCGACAATTTGAGAACTCTTATTTCCCTTCCCAGTCCTTGCACCGAGTCCCTGACTGTGGAGTACATACAAACGTCAAAGCATGTAAATCAGATCGTAACCTATAAACAGTTTTTTAATTTTTTATTGATAATCAGATTATAATCTATAAACCTTTTTTTATTATATATTTCAAAAGATGACAAACGAGCAGAAGTACCAACTGATGGTAAGTGGTTACCTTCGTCTATGGACATCTACAACATTTAAGGAGTTGTGGACGCGTTGCCGGCCTCGAGGGTGATGGTGTGTGTATTCGAAGATTGAAAGACCCCAGATGACCCCAGAAGAAGGAAAAACCAAAGGAGAAAGATCATTCCACATTTTTCACGTGTTGCAGATGCATACCAGGCGTCCAGGTGACGCGTATGATATCTAGTTCTTTGACGGGAGGTGCGATAGTAAAATGAGCGGTGGAACCAAATTGAATAGTTCCTTCGAGCATTCCCCCTTGAAAAGACGGTATAACACCAAAAAAAACCAACGTCTCTCCGTATGCTTAAGAATTCTAAGCCTTCTGTAAGCTTGGGATCATCGATCGTTCGGACTGCCCGTCGTTGAATGGGGTCGAGTGGTTGAAGTCGATACTGTTGAACGCCTGCCATAGATGGGAACAGTACTCCACATGGGGACGGATCTGACCTTTATAAGGTAAAAGTCTATGTCTTGAAAAAGACATATTTAGAAAACGTATAAAAATTTGAACGCAGCGGGATTTGAACCCGCGCCTCTTGAAAAAACCGTTCAAGCGCTCTGACCGCTAAGACAACAAATATAAGTTGTAATAAGCGTATAAGAATTTCAACGTAGCGCTGGAGGTGGGACGCATGGCTTAGCGGTCAGAGCGGCAGACGGTTTTCAAGAGGCGTGGGTTCAAATCCTGCTGCGTTCAAATTTTTATACGTTTTCTAAATATGTCTTTTCAATTTCCTTAGTGTGGGAATAACACTTTAAAAAATGTTAACAAAAGTCTATGTCTTGATGTGAAGTACTGCTTCGCCCTGCTCAGTACACTGAGTTCTTTTGAAGCCAATTTTGCTTTGCCCTCCAAATTACCCTGAAACTGGATCTCTTTCGACATATTGTCTCCCAATTACAATATTCGTAACACAAGCTTAAATTATCTTATAATTGAATATGGAATATGGTCAAAAAGAAATTAAAATATGTTAAATTAAGAATATCGAATAAAAGGTATAAAAGAAATTCTAGGGAGTTGACTGTAGTTCAATGAAACTTGACTATCCAATACAAATCCAATACAAATCGTAACTTTACCATAGTCTTCTAGTTAAAACATAAATGCGATTACCTCACAATGGCAATTTACTAAAACAAAGACGAATCGTGCACGCTTTCTTCATAATCACGGCCCTACTTTTAAATTAGAGTTGATAGTATAAAGTTTGTGAACGTGCCGGAACATAGTACTGACGTAATTAAATCTAAAACAAAAGTAATTACAGTTCAACTTTATTCAAAGTTTGTAAATCCTGCATAGAATATTATGTATTTTGACCGTAAGGTCTTTGATAAATTGACATAATTTGTAACAAAATAACATATATTTTCATTAGACAAATTGAGTAATTCCGTGGCATAATACAGCCTTTTATTATGCATCACTCGCTATTCGCGTAGTCTGACTGAGAGAATATGAAAAAAGTCACTCCGTATTCGACTTTTCTTTCATTCATAAAATATGTTAGATGATAGAACCTTGCACTCGCCTACATCTAGCTATATTATAATAGAAATATTTAAGGATAAAATATCTGAAATATACACATAGTACATTACACATTTTACAATGTACATTCTAACAAATATAAAAAATCTTTTGCAATGAATTCTGCTGAATTTGATTGCTTAATTGATTTGCTTAACACAGACCTTTGATCAAAATATTTAACGACTACAGTAATGTTTTTTACATTTTAAAATGTTAATCACACACTTCGGAAATTGAAAAGCATATTTAGAAAACGTATATAAATCTGCAGCGGGATTCGAACCTGCGCCTCTTGGAAACCGTCCAAGCGCTCTGACTGCTAAGCCATACGTTCTACATCCAGTTGCGTTGCAATTCTTATACGCTTATTATGACTTATTTTTGTCCTTAGCATCTCTATAGAGAGATTTTTACAAATACTTGCTACCCAAAGATTATTCTACGAACAATCGTTTGGCCGTTGGCCGTAAGTCGTCTTACAGTAATGACTACAACTTCGATTCTTGTTTTAGTTAAATATTCACACAAAAATTCTCCGAGCAATCTATCAAAGCAAAGTGTTGATGTAAGCGAAAAATACAGAGTGATTACTCAATAAACTCTCAGTAAATGCAATAAATTTGTATCATAGTATTATTTTTTTTTTTTCATTTTATTATTAGTTTTATTTAACTAAGCTTTTTATAATATTTTCAAAGTTCTAAGTGTTCTTTTTTAATTATTATTTCTTTTTAAATGTTCTCGGGTTCAAATTAATCGTTTCCGGTCGGAAGGCTTGCATTGGGACACAAATTCAATTATTATTAACACACTACAATATGACATATAATTTGTATATTTGTTTAAGTATATTTAGTTATTATTGTAATTAATTTTTTTTTGACATTTTCAGTATTCAATACTAGGATTATTATTTATTATAATATTGCGCGTTGTAAAGCGGAGATTAATTCCTTATTTCGTCGAACTTCGTCTTTTTTTAAACAAACCTCTGACAACTGAAAATCGAACCCACGACCATTTTGTAAAATCAGATATACATTGTATTAATTTGATTTTCTTTCCTGCATACGAGTTTAGGAAGAGACGTCCCAGTGCCAAGACACTCCGTTCTCAACTATCCGCTAAATTCAAGACATTGTGTGTAATGTAAATATAAAGGGCCAAACTTAACAACACTAGAGAGGAGGCACGTAAAAATAATTTAAATATAATCATTCTGTCGAGTCAGAATCGAACCCACAACCAAAAAGGGTATAAAGACAGACTGCTATGAAATTGATACTCTTAATTGGACTTTCTGTTTTAAATTCATTCTATTATTTTAGCACGCACTCAGTTCTGTCCCGTGAAAAACCTAGCACGTGACCAATTAGAGAAAAGGGTTGATATTGATTGAACAAGGTACCATTGTTTGTTTGCATACTCGCTTTTAACTGTGGCTTACAAAGTTGTTAGATGAGTTCATTACTAGATAAGGGATGTTTTTTTATTATTCAATTCTATGTTTTATATACGTTGTGAATTTAGTAGAAAAGTGGAAAATGTAATATGTGAAACTCATATTTTTTTAACATTTTTTAAAGTATTATACGCACACTAAGGAAATTGAAAAATACATATTTAGAAAACGTATAAAAATTGGAACGCAGCGGGATTTGAACCCGCGCCTCTTGAAAACCGTTCAAGGTTTTCTAAATATGTCTTTTTATGTGAAACTCGGTAACACATAACGTTTCGAATTCGGG
Source organism: Podotricha telesiphe (assembly GCA_038994665.1). Taxonomy (NCBI): domain Eukaryota; kingdom Metazoa; phylum Arthropoda; class Insecta; order Lepidoptera; family Nymphalidae; genus Podotricha; species Podotricha telesiphe. Next base: position 284,100 of record JAOYRR010000433.1, on the reverse strand, counting down.
GCGAAAGTGGAGAGAGTAGTATATTGACACTAAGTTCTCTCTGGCTACGCTGTTATACGGGAGAAAGCTTGACGCTGTGTGAAAGATGTGTGACCATCGTATATTAACATTTAATGCAGTGTTAAGTATATGAAAATCGGTAAATTATACTCTATTTTTATTGGATTCCAATGCCAGTCGAAAAAATTTTTATTTTTTATTTATTGTGTAATATATAAAATATATTTCATTGTGTTGAAGAAAACTTCAGAAAACACATTTATTATGGCATTATTACTAAGGTAACATTGGCATCTCCCATTTATGTTGACTTATTTAAATAGATGGAAAAAACTGTAGAGAGTGACTTGCCATTAATTTTTATCTTTACTTTGCACAAGATTTACAATACAATACAAATATACTTTATTGCACACACATACAATATTATCTACAAATAAATAGAGCAAAATGTGCAATAAGGCGGCCTTATCGCATAAAGCGATCTCTTCCAGGAAACTTTTGGATATTGGAGTTGTATAAAGTGACGGTAGCGGTGCACAATAGGACATTTACACATATAAAATGTAATATATATTAAAATTATATATAGTATAAAAATAATTATTAGCATACATACATATATAGAAAACTAAAATAATACATACATACATACAGAAATAAAAGATACACATACATATGAATAACCAAATATAAGGATATTTTAGAATAAATATATATAGATTCACAGATAATAAAAAATATAACCGGGTGGAAAGTGAAGAATGGAATGTTATGACACTAGGTTCTCCCCTGACACTGCCTTTCCTGCAATGCGGGATAAAGCGTGGAGCTGAAGCGTGATTCTTTTTTCAAAATGCTTCTTATACATTAGCAAAAACAGTACAGAGCTCTATATATTACTAGTTATATGTACAAATATCAGGCCATTGTGAGGCAGCGTTCGACTGTAATAACGATTGATTGTAAGTTCAATTCCCACTCGGGTATTTAAATTATGGAAAATTTTGATCATAATTTAATATTTATTTTCACTTCCGCTCCGCTCTGGTGAAGAAGAAAAACACGCAATGTTTTTTTATTCAAGCCGAAAGTGAAGTACATGTCCTAATACTGCGTTATTTCTGATATGAAATTAAAATTAAAATATTATCATATAATATTTTAAATATAATTATTCCCCAACTAGGAATGGAACCCACAACCAATTGTGTGTACATTCGGACGCTGCCCACTGAACCAGGAAAGCCACAATGCATATATTATATAGATGCGGCTTTTGTTACTGCCACAAGATATTAAGCTCGAAACTGTCAAGATCTGTAGGTAAGTCAGCTAATATCACGTGCAAATTATTTATAAAACACCAAAATAATTAATGCTAATTGGGCGTACGCAGGTACTTCACGAGAGCTCTCTAAACGCTCAAAACATTTGATCCATCTACGTACGTGATGGAGGACTTGTTCTAGGGTTGAACATTTTTAACACCCTTTTTAATGCACGTGTTGAGAGAATGGAAATGGCGATGCATCTTAGTTTGGAATAAAGGCTGCAAAATTATTTTTCAACCTAGTATTGTGACACATTTCCAATTTCCACATAAAAACGAGACATTATATGTTGAATGGCGGAACTCAACGCTGCACTTTGTCTTACAAGAGCATCTGCTCTTGAAGCTCTGCAGAGAAATTAAAGTATTTCAAATATTCCTCTAAGTGGGGATTGTATCTATAACTAATCATGTATGCGGTCAGACGACGTTTCACTGCACCACGATGGCCTTACGAGTTTCAGATTAAATTAATATTAAAAGATGTTTCGTTTCAGTGTTCAATATTCTGGCACATTGGGATAATACTCAGCCAAGTATGTAGATATAATTTCTAAACTTATTTAAGACAACCAAAAATGGTCTTAATTCAATTAGGCAAGCTCAAGCTCTTTCGAATAGTTAACTAATATGAAACTGGCAGTATTGTAAATCCTACAGGAAGTTTCCACTTGGATGACAATTCTAATGAGAAACTCAAGCAATCGTTTCATGGATACAATTTAAGATAAAAGTGATGTTTTATTAAGACAATAGAAAGAACCTTCTTCATCTTGGATATAATTTTTCAATGCATTATAATGTTCTATAAGAAATGTTGTTCGATGAATACATGGCTTTTTATATTCTTGATGGATTCTTTCGTCCAAGAGATCAAATCATCCTATTCGATACGTCCGTCCATCCGTAGACTGATATGATTGATTTAAAGCCACTGTGCAAAGGCAATAATTAAAGTTTTTGTATGCTGAACTAGTTGTACATAATACAGAATTCTTAAATAATTTCAATTACTTCCTTTCAATAACATTTCATTTATTTAAACAAAATAATAATAATAACTTACGTGCGAAAATAAATACTGACAACATCAAAAGCTGTTGCAGGATTTTATTTAAAAGATAATATTTTTCAATAATTACTAAGAGATTTTTTTTTTAAAAACTAAACATTCTGGTAATATGCAAATAATACATAAATAAAATTCATTTAAAATCTGATTCTGTTACATTTAAATTCAAAATATGATAATTAATACCTGAAAATTCTAGATCTGTCATTTAAATACAAAGACCGATGTAAGGGCGCATTCCCATGCAGTATGCCCAAATAAATGTGAATATTAAACTTTTAATTTTAGCTCGTCATGTCCTTTCGCTATATTTCTCATGAATATTATTTTGCAATAGCGACTCACCCCAGCCTCGTTCGAGTTGATTACTCATTTGAAATTCTATACTATAATGTTAGGGTCCTATAAAAATACGTTTAGAAAACGTATCAAAATTTTAACACAGCGGGATTCGAACCCAGGCCTCTTGAAAACTGTTCAAGTTTTAACGTTCGTTCAACGTTCAACCGTTAAGTGTGCTATTAAAACTTAAAAAAATGTTATAATACAAAAAAAATATTTTTAATGACCCAGTATAATTCATATATTATATAAATGTATAAGATAATCTTATGTTCCAGTGATTTTCAACACTCAATAAAAACACTAAAAACACGAACAATAAGATTTATGGTTACTTTTACATTCATGCTAATTAGCGTAATTAAACGCTGCGCTGTCTCTTATAAGAATAATAAAAAGAATAAAATACGAATTATCGCGTTGAGAGTCAGTCACTACACCACGATATAATGGAGGATAAAGTGTTTTGACACTAGATACTCTCAGACTACCCCGCTTACGAGAAAAAGTGTGAAAAAGCTGAAAGAAATGGAATACACAAATCATTTATAGAGTAGCGAAAAGAAGAAATACTCTACAGAAGGTCAATTAATCTCATTCCTAAAATATACCCACTTGAGAATTCCGTATGTAGGTACTTTAATTTCGTAATTTATTCGTTTATCCACTGATCCCTAATAAAATATGAATTCAAAGCTATGTTGATACGTCTATCAACTTGGGCCATCACCAAAGTTGAAGAGTCCGACTTTTGAAGACTTCCTTTGTTTGTATTGCTAACAAATAATTTACTTGGTGTTTGTGTTTTAGTTATGGAAAATTATTTTAATATTTGGCATCGTTGTACGCCAGTTGGGAAGTATCTAACACAATTCAATGATTATAAGGCTTTCAAATAAAAGTATATGTTTATTAAATATATATTAAGATTATAGTCTCTATCCATTACTTAACTACCTTTTATTACTCTATGAATGGCTATAGTGGTGCAGTGAGTAGTCTGACTGTAACTGAGATTGGTTGTGGGTTCACTTCCTACTTGTGGTAATGGCTATATTTAAAATATTATCATTTCTTCACTCTGGTGCATAAGACAAAGCGTGCCGTGATGTTCTGGGGGTCTTGACACTAAGTCTCTGCGGGAAAACGCGTGAAGCTGCTTCCTTTTTTTCTTGTATGATTTCTAAATTCATTAGGAAATTAACATAATTACAACAAACTCTACAAACTCTATACAAAATATGTATGTCAAATTACTCTGTGTTCAACTTTTAGGCCATTTTAAAAACACTGTTTAAGCATGGAACTGAATGGAAAAATTATAATACTAGAAAATAACAACGTCCTAAAATACAAAATCACTAGATTTGATTTGATAGTTTATATAGAAGTAACAGTTGTTCGAATAGTATGGCAATTTATCAACATACCTTTAAAAAAATAGTTTCATCCTCGTTAACCTTCATCAATCCGTTTGAGTTGGGCCAATATTTGTAAAACATTGGCCATAATCCAGACGAGCGACAGGTTATCAAATAAAATAGGGACTCCAATCCTTCAAGATTGACGAGAATCCTTTTGTTTCATGAAGTATTAAGTTATAAACTAGAGCGAGTTGTTATATAATCATTGTTTCAGAACATATGCAGGTATAAATTGTTAATTCATTTACTATTAAAAAAAAAGCCCTTTGAATGCATGGCTTAGCGGTCAGAGCGCTAAGACGGTTACCAAGAGGTGCGAGTTCAATCCCCCTGTGTTCAAAGTTCAAATTTTTATACGTTTTCTAAAAATATGGTTTTCAATTTCCTAAGTGGGTGTAAAAAATTATTACTACTAGTAGGTCTGTCGATACGCAAAATACGTGTTGCCTTAGTAACGTATAGGTCACTTTGTACAAAACTGTATGTTGGCCATTTGTACCTTCTGCATTATATATGTATTTTATGAATTTAATATAAAAATATTGCACTTATTCTCCATAAATATTTAAAGTGTGCCAAATTTCAGCATATTTTTTTTGTAGCCAGACTTTATTTAGAGTTAAGCCTCCCTATTAATTTGTTTAGTTTGGAGCCAAACTTCCAGATTAGGATGTTACTTTGTATACTTACATTCACCCTTCCAGGGATCGAATCCACTAGCACTGTTAACATATTCTCCACCTAATGGAAATATTTTTGTTATATTACTATAATCGTACCTATTGTCCTAATCATAAGGGAAACAAAAGGGAAATTAATAATCAACACTCTTAAAACTTGGTTGTCTCTCACTACCCTGCTACAGACATAAGGAAGACTCGTGGAACTTAAAAAAATATTGAGATCCATTTAACTTTTTTACCTTGCGCCAGACGCCATATAAATGGGTGCTATATTTTTGATACAGTAACTATCAGACCAACAGTCGACATTGGTCGGCCATTGATGCTTACAGCGCCGATTTAGATGTGGATGTATCGGTTTGATTTTGTTAAAACTTTCGTTAAATTGCCGTAGTATTTATTTAGGGTATTTTTTCAATGGATCCATAGAAGCTACGTTCGTTTATATTAACGGAATCCTAATGTTTTTGGTACAGTGTTCAGGTTTTAATTTAAAGCTTAAGGAATTCGCTTATCCAAATATTTACTAATATTTAATTATATTATTTATAAAGTTTATTGGTTCGATATCTAATTGCAAGAATGATTATTTACTTTAGTTATTTATAGCTTTGGTTAGGTGAAGTGCGCTGTTGTTATCTGCCACTCAACAAGCAAGGTCTCGATTTCAGACGGATAGTGGAGCACGGAGTGTCTTGACTATTGAATATTTAAAAACTGTTTACCAGTAGTACTTAGATTAACGCCGCGTTTTGTCTTAGGAACCAGAGCGGGTTAAAATAGCTTTAGTTAAAGACATTACATGTTAATCTAAATATTATTCCCATTACTTAAAAGAAAATTGTTATGGACAAAGAATTAAAAAAAAACGCATAATAAATAAATCATGAACTCTCATAAATAATACATTGTATTAAATGAAATATTACGAGTAATGGCAGGAGACACAAAAGTACCACATTAAGGGGTACTTGAAGTACCCTAACCGCGGTTGTAAGCGGCTACAGGATTTACTGAATAAATAGGTGTCTAACTTAGAGAATGAATGAATAGCAATACGTCAGAGACGATTGGGCGCTCTACGATAAAATGTAGAGTTGTGTATCACTTTATATCGATTTATATTAATCCATACTAACATTATAAATGCGAAAGTAACTTTTATATACTTACTACTACGGAGATACTTACTACTATACAGATACTTACTAGGCTTAGGCGAACCCATAGTTAAACAAGCAGACGAATGCCACCTCAGTAGACACAGGGTAGACCTGTGACCACGGAATACTGTAAAGTGTTCAAACGTCGGGTTTCTACTTTGAAATACCAATTAGATAATCTGGTTTAAAATAGTTTCATTTCAAAATGTGTAGATATTGCAAAAACTAAAGATCTTATTATAAGTGAATTCATTTTACTCCCATTTTTTTATTTTTCCAGGAATTTGTGCCCGGAAAACAGCAATATTTCAGTCGGGTAAAGCCACGAGCGGGTCGCTAGTTATTCATATATTTATTCTTAGTCAGAGGCAGCTAACTGCCCTACTTACATTTTACGAGAGCGGAGAAATGAAAACAATTTGAATATAACTATTTCTGCCAGTGAGAATCAAACCCACAACCAATTACGTTTACAGTCAGACATTTATCCCTTTGTGCGAAGCTCACCCTTATTTATACCAAACAGTTATTATTGAAAATACGGTGCGTCATTAAATTTGCTGTATAAATATCCAATTCTCAAACGTCGATATCGTTACGACCATCCTTACAATATTCAGAGCAGAACGTACTAATTTTATTGGGTGGATTTAGAGCTACGATAATATACAGATAGAACCTCCTTGCTTATTTCTACTGTGAGATTTTACAGATTCACTTTACTGATAAGGTACTTTGGTGTGAATTTTTTTGATTAAAATCTAGATTTTGGGTATGGAGTAGAAAATTTTAGATTTAATGATAAAATTTATAATTTTAATAGACGTCATTGTAGCCCAGTTGGATGGTGCTTGATTAAACACAATGGTTGTGAATTCAATCCCCTATTAAATGTACATATATAAACATTTAATAACTAGTTAGAAGTCACTACATCCTTTGCGTGAACGTTTTGTTTCTAACTTTCATACTTTTGCGTGTGAATAATAAAATCTCATTGAAAAACATTTTTAGAAAACGTATATTTAAATGCAGCTATTAAAATTTGAATGCAGCTTTCTCCGCTCGCCCCGCCCCGCCCAGCAAAAGCTCTACTTTGCGTTATTTGTCAGCGACCCAATGAGTAACGGAAAAGTATATAAGGAGGTAAATGTCAAAACGATGAGAATGGAGTGTTTTGACACTACTTTCTCTCTGCCTATCCTATTACACGGCAAATATGCTATTATATCTATTAAGCTGCAAAGCAGCTTCGTTAATTGGGTTTTAACCTATCACTTTCGGATACACTTTTCTACGCCAAGATTGTCTCCAAAGTAAATATAACAAAGGACAGTCCTCTAAAAGTTATTTATATATATTTATACACTAAACATTGCACGTAATTATAATTTATCTGTGCGCGTGACGCTATTATGTAAATGAAAGTTCAGACGTGAGAGTTTTAATTTAAAACGGATGATGATATTGCAATGTTAGTTATTATTAAAATATGAATTATAATCTATAATGTACTAATATTTATTTAATACACACCAATATATTATAAATATAGCATTTTATTTGTTTAGGGCCTACAAATCTCGTTGGTTGTAGAATCGATTCTCAATCGGGAATTGATTATATTAAAACAATTTTCATTTCTCCCCTTTGGTAGGTCAAAGAGGGTTGTTCAACACGCAATGATTCGAATTCGGCCGGAAAGTGGAGTACGGAGTGTTTTGACACTAGGTAGGTCTAAATATCAAAAAGTGGTGAGAAAGTGTAAAGCTAAAAATAATATGTAATAGGCATTAAAATATACAGCTGATAAAGATCATATTATTTGCAATAGTGATATGTTTATATAAATATATATTATTATATAAGCAAATTAGTTTTCTCCACCTTCCTCATACAGCATGTCACTTAACCGAGAAGTGCGATTTATATGAGTAAAAATGTTTAAATGTATGAAAAATGGTCCTTCGAGCCAGATTAAATATTTACTAAACTCTGCACTCTTACGATATCATAATAAAATAATCGTAAATAATAAAATAATATCTAATGACAGTTTATAACTTATTGAACTGTAATAGTCGTTTTATCAATACTTATTAGAATCAATGACAAAAAAATAAAAATTGGAAAATTAACAAAACAAAACTTTATGATAAATATCAGATTCACGCTTAAACCTTCGCTATAAGGCCCTTCTTATATCTTTTGTAAAAAAAAAATACAAAAGCTTGGCGCTAAATAAAACATAAATTTTCAAGATGCTTTGGGTTGGGTACGAAATATCTTATCGCGTTTACGGGGTTAACAGATTGTTAATTAAGCTATAAGAGGGTTGATGGGTGTAATCGAGTTTTTTAGTATTTTTTGGAACACTTATTATAATAAATAGAGCACGTTGTTCTTGTAAATGCCGTTAACTTGAGGCGCTAACTAACATTGAAGATGACAGTTCAATATTTGCATGAATTAATCTTAATACTAAATAAAGTATATAAAAAACAGCGTCTATTTCGAACTTAAGCGCCGGCAGCATCCCTGTAGCACTTCTAGTGTTACACCGGGTCGTGGGTGGCTGTGATCAGTTACCACCAGGTGGCCCGAACGCTCGTTTATAATGTCTACTACAGAAAAAAATAAATAAAAAAGCTTCACTTTTTTTAGCGCATTTCATGATAGTCAGAAAGAACTGAAGGCGACACTCTGTTTTTTACTTTCCATCCAAAGAAGGGAAAGCTGAGACACCGTGTGACTCAAAACGTATTTGGTTGTGGGTTCGATCCCAACACAACAGAATGTTAGATTATATTAATTATTTGATTTTCTTGCTCTGGAAGCAAAAAAAAAAAAAAACCCTGCTGGTTCCGCCACTCAATACGCAATGGGTAGACAGGTTTGATCGAAACATCTGAACACTAGGTTCCCTATGCACATTCTGATATATATAGAAAATACATAAGTGCTACTTAAAAAATAATATCATACATTTAGTTCAGCAAACTAACTAACGTCGTTTACTCTATATATTAATCCATCTATTTGATGAGAGGATTTTTCCGATCTTTGACCTTGAATTTGTTAAATAACCCGTAACAATGGGCTGACCTTTTAACCCGTGCTTTAGAAATAGCTGTAAAGTGCTCTTCATACAGAACTAGAAAACGCTGCGGTATTGTTTTTTTGATTTTCACTAATTTTCGACATGTTTCTTAAAATCCTTAGAGAACGTAGTGTTACAATATTACATATATCAATTTATTTATATTTAGTGACTTTCGACGCAGTTTAGTCAAATCTTGTATGCTTTAATTGTATGTTTGAATCTATATATAAAAATATATATATTTTCCCCTTGGTCACGCCATAACTTGAGAATGAATTTACAGATTTGATTCATCGTTTTTTTATAAGTTTCCAAATACTTTGTATATTTTGTTTAAGGACAAAAAAAATGCACAAACACCTAAAATTTTTAGTTTACCTAAGACAAGACGAAGAAGAGAGAAGGTTATTTTTATAAAAATGTCTGCTGTAAATAGAAAGAAGTAAAAAAAAATACTCTGAAATCTGTACGTATATAAACACTTTTACAATAAAACATTATATATTATTTGAGTAAAGACTTGTGTATACAATTATCCCCTGTATTAAAATTATTATGATAAATTATTTTAATTTCCTGTAAACCATTAACAGATGTACAAATACAAGTATTTACTTTATGTACTAATCATAATTTTAATTAAATAAATTTGTAAATTTCTAGTGTATTATTTTTAGTATGAATAAATGTAAGAATTTGAATAGAAATGTAATCTATATATCATAAATAGTAATTTTATAACCTGAAATGGCTCAAATTCGGACGAGAAGTGGAGAACGGAGTGTCTTGACACTAGGATTTCTTGGTCTACTTAGCTATACGGAAAAATGTGTGAGGCTGCAAAAAAATTAAAATACATGATTTAAACACAATAAATATTTAGACTTAGCATTTATATAATGATTAAACACACCCATTTTTATGTTTTTAAAAAAAAAATTCTCCATAATAGGTTTTTAAAATCCTGCCGAGATACATTTAAAACGAATGTTATAAAACATTTTCTTTTCACAACGGCTCTATTCATGTTCGTGGAAAATTTTCTACTTTACGCTTTTATTCGATGAAAAGTATTCTTTTTCGCAAATGGTTATTTTAAATTTATTTAGGCTAAGTGCAGTGAAATATTAAACAGGCTCCATAGTTCCATTTTGGCCCATACCTTTCTTTGTGACGACAGTTTTATATTATATTTATGATTTACTCAATCATAGAATTAAATTACATTTCTTATTAGAAAATAAAACTGATTCACGCTTGTTCCTGAACAGAAGAAAACCTAGTGTCAAAACACTCCATATTCCGCTGTCCGTTTGATTTCGAGTTATTACGTGTTGAGAAACGGCCTCAACGCAGTTTGAGAGAAATAAAAATAATTTAAATATGATCAAACCATTGGGCGCTGTCACTTTAAGTTATTTAAACTTTGTATGATAATTTGATACAGTTTTGAACTACGGACCCTTTGAATTTAATTGTTCACATTCTGGTGCGGAAAAAGTTTAATACGCTTATTACCTTATGATATTATTAATATTTTTATCAGCTTCACACCTTTTCCGTTTAGCAGAATAGGCATAGAGATCATAGTTTCAAGACCACCTGAAACCGAGACATTGCGTGGCGGAACTTAACGCCGCATTTCAACATTTTAAAAATTATATTATAAAACAGCACTTACAAAAGAATGTTAAAGTTCATATTTAATTAAAAATCTTTAATAGTATAAATTGATGTTTTTTTTTTAGAGATGCAGTAACTTAAAATATATAGAAATAAGTAGTTGCGGGTGCAATTAAATATTATAAAGAATTCTAATTAAAGTGATATCCTGGACTAAAGTTATTCTGCCGAAATATTCATTTTAGAACTACTACTTTTAAAAGATTTCTAGAAAAGTACCAAAATAATAAAAAGATATACGGAAAACACATTTATTGTATATATTTTTTATTTCTGAAAGATATATATAAGTATATTGTACACAAACTCATATAATGAAGACAAATTAGATAATACATAAGCCAATAAAGTTTCGAACGCATTCGCAACGCCTCGCATTCGCTTTCACATCCGCCTCCGCCTCCACCTTAAATTATAAGGACAAACAAATATAAAATTTGGCATCTAAAATGACATTCAGGTGGGCGACGGGTAAAAGCTAGTATATAAAAGGCCAAGTCGTCCTGCCTTTGTAAATTATAACATTAATCAATGTATTGATGTAAGTCTAAAGAAATAACATTCTCAAAGAAAATACACCACAAAGACATCAGCTTGGAAACAAAAAAACAAATAGACATTTTTCAGGAAGAAAAAGCAAACTTTGAAAAAGTCGGTATCAAGAGGCGTGTGCACGACATGTCCGATGCGGTTGATCGTTTTCCTTACTTGACTCTTCTAGTTTTATATCTTCTTATTTTATTTTCAAAGGCACATTTGGTGAAGCTATTTAATCATTGTTTTTGATTTCCTTGGAAATTAAGCGCAAATCTTTATGACAATCACTACACTTTTTATTTGTATCTTATTTGAGAGAACAAAAGAGTGACTTAAAACTTTTTTAAGTGTTATTGTATTATATATGTTTTCTAAATATGTATTTTTCAATTTCCAGAAGTAGCAGAAATTGTAAAAATCTCTCTACAGAGATGCTAACAACAAATATAAGTTGTAATAAGCGTTTAAGAATATCAACGTAGCTGGATGTAGAACGCATAGCTTAGCGGTCAGAGCGCTTGAACAGTTTTCTAGAGGCGCGGGTTCAAATCCCGCTGCGTTCTGAGTGACTAAACAAATTTATAAAACAAAAATACCTACTTTAACATACGACACATTATAGCCAACCTAAGTATATGTATAAGTATTGCCATCACAGAGCTTTGCCTTATAGAGGTCGAACACACAACCATTGTGTGACCATATTAACACAGCCCCAATGTGCTACAATAGCCTCTATTATATAGTAAATATATTCGATAAAAGGTGATTAACAATTTCATATATGTATATTTTAATTTGAACATTATATAATTATATCAACATATTTTATTAAATCAATAACTTAACTAATTAATAACTTACGAATATATTTTGTAGTTTGTATTATAATTCTGTACGAAATATCATTTGCAAGGATCAACGACTTAAAGTAAACGAATTTATATGTATTATATATTTCGACAAAACAATTTATATGTTATATTCGATTTCGAAGAATTCATCAAATTAATTTAAATAAATTTCTGGAATCATCGACATTCGCTTTCCTTACGAAGTCAACCATTAAAAAAAAAAATAAGCGCTTACAATTTCGTTTTATCAATGAACCAATTAAATTCACATACCATGACCAAACAATCATCAGTTAAATATGGAGTGCTTCAAATGTATTTCAAAGTGCATACATTGTTTTAATAGCCTTCCACCCAAATTCCACCTTAAGCCTTACAAATTAAAGTCTAATTCCATAAAATATATACAAAACCTCCTTTTCATTTATCAATTAGTCTATAATTATATTCTTCATTTGAAATTCAATCATATGTCTTTAACTTAGGTAAGGTTTTTTATTATCAATATTTATTATGTTACGTTTATTGGAGGGTAGTTTGAAATCAGAGTCGCGCCTTACTATTTTTCGCGCTTTTTGATGCAATCTATAATTGCAAGTACACTATTTTGCGGGTATATCAAAGGAAACGTGCGTCGTAATATTAATTTGTATTTGTATAATAAAACAGTGAAAAAATGTATTTGTATAATGAATTAAAATGGGACACCTAATAAAGAACCATAATAGATCAGTTTCAGTATAAAAAAAAAGGAAAAGCTGCCTTAACAAATTTTATTCGTTGTTATGCGCATTTTCCATAGACAAAACTATAAAAAACATGATGAAACTATAAAAAGCAATTAAATTCCCCATTAATAAATCTGTTCAACGTGATAGGCATTTTCCATTGTCCTACGATTCTGGAAAATCTGAAGAAAAAGATAGATTAGTAAAAGTATGTAAATGCTGCATAAGTAAAAGTTGTTAGCTATTTTGAGCAGTTTCCTTTGACAAATAAAAACACTGAACATTGAAGCCAGCGTCTGACTACCAACACGATGATTTTTGGGCTTGGGTTTGATTCCTACTCGAGGGAATGGTTATATTGGTTTTAATTCCTGTAAGACGAAGTGGCGTGTTGAGTTCCTGCATTTACTACTGTTGGTATCAAATTAGAAGTCTCAATTATTTTTAACATTTTTTAAAGTGTTAATCACACACTTAGGAAATTAAAATACATATTTTTAGAAAACGTACAAAATTTTTAACGCAGAGAGATTCCATGGAATGGAAACGCATGGCTTAGCGGTCAGAGTACTTGGACCATGAAGCGCGGAAAGAGTTCGAATCCCGTTGCGTTTTAATTTTTATACGCTTTCTAAAAATATGTTTTTGTAGTAGTCTCAAATTTGGGTGGAGGCCAGAGAACGGAATATCATTGATACCTCATTGTCTGCAGCGAGAAAAAAGCGTCAAGCTAAAAAAACTATTATTTTTCTTCGTCTGGAACATCTGATGTGAAACCCAAAGAAGTTATTATCCTTTAAGGATGATTTTGGTTACAACGTGTCAACATGGAAGTAATATCTCACGCAGTCATAAATAGAAAGTGATTGACGAACAAAGAACTTGACAAATAAGCCGAGCGCGCTTTGACAGAATATAAATGAACTTTTTTTTTTATATTATACATACTTCTACAAAAGTGCGAGATGTTTAAGCATTTTATAATACAACACAAGTTGAGGCCGTCCCCGACCAAGTCCAAGTTGAGGCCAAACCCGAATTTGAATGTCAGCGCGATTGGTCGTTGGTTCGATTCCCACTCGGCAAAATGATTATATTTAAATTATTTTCATTTTCCCGCTCTGGTAACTAAGACTAAAGACTAAAGCGGCGTTGAGTTAAGCCACTCAACATGCAATGTTTTGAATTTAAGCGGAAAGGGAAGTTCTTAACTGCCCTGCTATGTAGGAAATAGCGTGACGAAAAAAGACGAATACCTATTGCCTATCTCGTACAAACTTGTAGAAATGGGGTATATAATACATAGAAAAATCGATTTCCTTACATATAACCGCATCCGATCCTTCTTACAGCATGTGTAAATTGACGTTACATTTTATAAAAGTCTTGTTTATTAAAGAACATGTCCGCTACAATATCTAGCTCGTGTAATTTCAAAATAACTTGTCCAAAAGTAAACAAAACATGGCACCGATGTTCATATTTAACTTGGCAAACAATGTCTTGGCGTATTTTACAAATTAATTTAGTTTTTGTATGTTTTTTTTACTACGAAAGTTATCTCAATTAATATGCAAATGGTTGTTAGGGAAATTCGTTCGTGTATTTTAATTTTCAGGTGATGATCCATTGTTGATTAATATTTGAGATAAAAGTGTTAAGAAATTGTATTTTTCACAAGTTTTTTTACGACTCAGAGAGAACCTAGAAACAAAACATAGGCCGAAATCTAGACGTAAGTTAAGTAGCAATACTCAACGCCGCGCTTTGTCTTTAGTACCAGAGTGGACAAATTAATTTTCAGATTTTTCATTATTCAAAATGAATTTTCATCTCATAATCAATTATTCCTCTGAGTGGGAATCGAACCCATAACAATCAGACGCTGTCACACTGTGCCCCGATTGCCTCAATTCAAAAGATCCTGATCCTTTATATGTCTAATTAAATTAAAATAACGCTGCTATAAATTACATTTATTCCTTACATTTTGTAATCATGTAAGAAAAATTACTTGAAAAGTACTATTTACTATTAAAGTTTTAGCCTTTATTTCAACATAATAAACTGTTTTCATAATTTAATATATAATATTTGTTTATATATCTATATACTATGTATATATGTTAGTGTATATATATTTATTTATTTTACTTTTTGTATATATATCTAATATGATATGTCCTATTGAATTCACCGCCTGTCATCTCTTCATGCAACTCCAGCATTCAAAGGTTGTCTGGAAGAGATCGCTTTAAGCTATAAGGCTATATTATTGTACTTTATTTTAACTATTTCTGTGTTTATATATTTTATAATATTGTGTGCATTAAATTGTTTTTTGTATTGTATTGTATAGTGAGAAATATTTTTTAAGCAATAAAAATATTTAAAAGCCATGTTGACTAAAAGGTTGCACAGTTAGTATGTGTAGCAGTACTGCTATTATTTACTGTACATAGTAATTGTAGGTTCAAATCTCAACTTTGAAATAAGGGTTGCTTCATTTAGATATAAATTAAAAATATTTCTTCAGCGTGAGTAAGAAAGCAATATCTGTAAAGGAATACAAATTGAATATCAAAGGAAGGTATAATTCGTTATATACTTTCGTTTAATAAGTAAGATAAAGTTATCTCGTGAAGAAGAGGAGCTTAGCTAGCCTAGCTAGTTATTTTATTATACTTTTTTAGTTACACATAAGTAACTAATATATGAGAGACATATTTATTTCAACGTAGCTGGATGTAGAACGCATGGCTTAGCGGTCAGAGCGCTTGAACGGTTTTCAAGAGGTGCGGGTTCAAATCCCGCTGCGTTCAAATTTTTATACATTTTCTAAATATGTCGTTTTCAATTTCCTTAATGTGCGAATAACAAATTAAAAAATGTTAAAAAAATATATATGAAAGTAGTATATCTTTTTTCGTTTTTTGTTTTCAGATTTACGCTCTGTCCCACATAGCAGCGTAGGCATAGAAAACCTAACGTCAAGACCCTCCACTTCATCCCCAAACAAAGGAATGATTATATATAAAAAAAAAATAACATTCGTTTTTAAAGTGTTATAAAAACATGTTTTAAACAAAAATATATATATAAAATACTTCCGCTCCGTTTAGATTTTAATATTATCCTTTTATTGTTACGAAGTGAAAGTACTTATTGACTAATTTGAATGATGTTAACTCTTTCATACATTTTTATCTATGTAACAACATTTTGGACCGCTATTTTACCCATGTGTTTGATTTGCCTGAAAATTTGCTCGTTCGGTGCCAATTACAATAAAATATTTTCATATCGTGAACCTCTTATCAGAGCGAATAAGATATAATACATATTCAATTATTCTATTTTCAATTGAAAAATAAAAATATACAAAACAAAAGCTTTTTCAAACAATTGGCTGGAAAGGGGACATCACTAAGTCTTTATCTGCCGAGAAAGAAAGCCTTACGCAATATAATTACAATTGTCTGAAACATCTGATGTAAAACTAAAGAAAGTTACTAACTACCCGTTTGGGACAGTTTTCGGCACAACATATACAAACATGGAACATATTATATGTCATAAAATCCACGCAAACGAAGTCGCGGACATCAACTGTACTAGCTGATGGCCGCGACTCCTATAAAAAAGTGCTAAGCACACTTTAACACAAACTAAATTAACATTGTTTTCATAGCGTTTCTATATAAGCTTAAGACGTCAATTGAATATATATATATATATAAAAATTAAAGTAGTTAGCTAAGCTATTCTAGGCTCGTTGTCCTCTTCTTCACGAGATTACCGCATCTTACTTATTAAATAACGAGTTATACATTCCTCTCAATTACATAAACTTAAATTTTTTCTTATTTACCACTAAAACACACAAAGAAACGTAAAGCTCCCAAGCTTACCAATAAGTTATACCAGAGCTTTTAATGCCAAGTAAAAGTTGCTAAAATGTGAATACAAATATATTTAAGGCAATCGAACAAATAAATTCAACACGAGACTGCAGACTGGCCGTATTTGTCGTGCCATGAATGTAATTTACAACAGATTTACTTTGATGCATGGACCAATTCGCTTTGAAACTGTATTCTGGATACTGATATTATACACGTATTGTACAAGTATTAATTAATATTTTGATTATAACCTATTGAATGTGTATGAATTTTGAACGTTACGGCTAACGAATGTTATTAGACTTGTGTTAGCACATTAAGTAATTTTGAATTGAAAAACATATATTTAAAAAACGTCTAAAAATTTGAACGCAGCGGGATTCGAACCTGCACCTCATGAACGGTTTTCAAGTTTTCTAAATATATTTGTTTTTCAATTTCCCAGGTGTGTGAATAACACTTTAGAAACAATTTTAAAGAATATATATAATTCTTCGTGTGATTTTAGCAATTTTCACGATTATTTAATATAAATTGTTAGTATGATATAGTAAAAATGTTTTTTTTTATAGAATGTAAACAATATTGGAGTAAAGGCTGGCAGCATTGTGAACCAAAAAATGGGGGTAAAAGGTATTAGCAATGGAGGGACGATACGAAAGGCATATTTTGTTAAAACAGTATTCATTAGAATTGTGAGAATTGATATTGTGTTTATAATATTCTTATACTTGTGAGTTACTAAACCAATGTTTATAAGTCAACAAATTACACACACAACTGCAAAAATAAAATTAATTCGCCACCATAGGTCATTCTGGCGCAGTGTGAAAGCATCTGACTGTAATCACGTTTGGTTGTGGGTTCGATTCTCGCATGGTGAAATGATAATATTCTTCGTTCTGGTGGCAAACGGATAAAGAAAAAACAGGAATAGCTTAAACATGGATCCCTTTCCTCTCTTACAACTCACTCGCTCTTGCATCGTGCTTGTTAATCTATTTAAATAAATATAATAAATAAATTAAATTAAAGGTTTATTAATAAATAACAGTCAATAATAAACATTTTCTTTAATCGGAGATAATATTCACATGAACGATGATAAATAATTCAAAGCCTTGCTACCATTGGCAACATCGGCACGTACGGATATCAGAATAATGCTCTCAGTAAACGAGTATCAAAATTTACAATTTACAAACGGTTTTCGGGGGATATATTCTAGATTCATTCATTTACTTTATATTTATTTGTAATTAGTAATATTATATTGTATTGAAAAGAGTTGCGAGGTTATCGTGGCGCAGTGATACAGCGTCGCCTGTTAGTACGATTGGTCGTGAGTTCCCATTTAAATTATTGTAAAATAAAGCACGGCAATGTTTTGCGATTTGACTATCCTGCTATGTTAAGCAAAACAAAATTGATGTACATCTATCTTTATTATTTATTTTAAAGTGTTATTTAGTGTTCACACTTAGGTAATAAAGAAACTTTTTCAGAAAGCGTATAACAATTTGAACGCAGCGGAATTTGGACTAGAAAACAGTCCAAGCACTCTGACTCTGGCTTAGGGGCATTCGAACCCGCGCCTCTTGAAAGCTGCCCAAGCGCTCTGACCGTTAAGCCATGCGTTTTGTTGTTAGCATATCTGTAGAGAGAGAGAGATTTTTACAAATTAAGTATTAAACGTATAAGACTTTCGACGTAGAACGTAGACGAATGTAGAACGCATAGATTAGCGGTCACAACGTTTCGACGCTTTCCAAGAAGCGCGAATTCAAATCCCGCTGCGTTAAAAAAAAAAAAAGTCTTCTAACAAAGACAATGTCCAGAAGCTCATACTGCAGCAGTGTTTTAAAAAAATGTATTACACAGAGCGTGTCAAAATTAAAATTCAGGAAAATCAAATTTTATAATACTAAGAATCAGCTTGTTTTTTCTCTTTCACACTTGTCACATGCCTTGCCTTTCCCCTTTCTACACTTGACATTTCTCTTTGAATATTTAAGCACACAAAAAGAGTCTACCTGTCAACAAGTACGTAAGGAATTAATGTTTTGTCTTTGTTAGTCTCTGTAAGCTGCTTTCGCTGATTGAAAAGTATTATGAAATAAAGTAAAAACAAAATTTAGTAATACAATAATAATATAGTTTTTAATTCTATGACTTAATGATTAATTGTTTTTAACAGAACTTTTTTTTGGCAATTTTTTTAAAGTCGTCTACCTAACGGTTGTTAGGTAGTAAAATATTTAGGCGCTGTTGTGTATATTGTATGTGTGTACAATAAAGTATATTTGTATTTTATATTGTTAATAGACTTGGTTCTCATTTTCAAATGTATATATCATATTTTTTTATACACAAGTGTTTATGACGACGTCTTTTTCAACAGCAAATACATATGTAAGCCTATAATACTTAAAGAGTTCCTTCAATTCCAGATCTTGAATCAACAGCTATTGTCTTTTTTACATCCTTTTAAATAAAAATATATTTCCAAATTATTATCAATATTAGTTATCAAATAAAAAACATAGGAAAATAATTATTTTTATTAATTTTGCCTTATAAAATTATTGGAAAGCAGGTTAACTAATAGACAATTACTTTAGTCAATCAGTAACAAAAATGCCAATTTATTTTAGTTGTTGATATCTTAAAAACAGTTTGCTTTTATTTAACAAATTTTGGTTTAGTTTAACATATAACATATATCTCGTATTTTATTAAATTTGGGATTCTACTAAATCTATAGTAGATTGCGCTAACCAAATTTAATGTTTAATACTTAAATACATTTTTAATTGTTAACAGTTTAAAAAGTTAACTTGACTTACTACGCGTGCAAATTCAGCTCAGTTATCCAAGCTTTTTCTATTGTATTAAAATTTCCATTACGAACTGGTACCTAAAAACTAATAGAAGCCAAATATAAAAATACTATTAAATCCAAATGTACATATCGAAAGAAGCTTCCCTATCGAATACCATTAAATTTTAAGCTCTAAATCAGCAGAGTCGTTCGACATCGACATTAAATCTATGAATTCAGCAGGAATTATCGAGCACTCACACAATAGCCCACAAAATTTGGTCTCAGTCTGAAACAGTGGAATCCCTGAATTATTGAGCTGATCGCGAATCGTTGTAAATATCATTGTTAACACTCGCGCTGAGACAGTGTTTCTGGTACGATTATTGGACTACCGGTCTTAAATCTTATTTAAATGCTTCCATTGAAATATATAGGAACTTATGATTATTTTTTCAGCTTCACGCTTTTAGTTCTTCACGTTTTTTATGCCCATACCAGGGTAGTCAGAGGGAATGAAATGAAAATAATTTAAATATAATCACTCTCCCGGGTGGAAATCGTATACAGAACAATACACGTTACTGTCAAACGCTGTACTACTGCGCCCTGATGGACTTATAAATTATTAATCGTAATTTGTAGTTATTTGACAAGTGGCTACACTTGAATTTTTCTTATTAAGCATCATATTTGTTGAATGGTGACTATTGAAAAATTGTTAAATGTATGAAATAGGTGATAAATTTATAGCTATAAGTTTTCTACGCCTCCGCGCTTTGTCAGAGCGGTGAAATATTAATTATTTAAAAATAAACATTCCACTGGGTGGGAATCGAACCCACAACCAGTCGGGTTTACAGTTATACGCTATGTCGTTACGCTACGCTACGATGGCCTCTACGAAGATGTAAGAAGCTATAAATAAAAATCGATTTCCTCTTAATTTCGTGTATCAATCAATCAGATTAACTTCATGCAATGAGCTGAAAGATCGTGTTTATTTAATACAATACACAGTTTTTATATGTATTCAATAATAGTGTTTATCACTTGAGAGTAAAGTCGAAAATTGCAAATCCATATTACACATAAAGGCTTTAAGTAAAAAACTTTACTGGATTTGAGCACCCAATTTATTTCAAGTACATTTTAATCGGTCACTACTTTAGTTGAGTAATATATATTTATATATATATGTATAATTAGCGATAAGGTCGCCTATTGTACTGTGTTAAATAATAAGATTTTTTTATATAATAATAAATAATAATATTTTTTATTCTAAGGCAAGGGGTGGCAGTGCTCCTTAGGTTACAAGGGCAACTTTAGAAGAAAAGAAGAAACTCCTGACCACCCCATGGATTCACAGTACCTGGTACTTGGACCCAAAAGTGTAGGTTTAAGGGGTCCCTTTAAAATATATTAACGATCACCTCCACTATCCAAGCACCTCTCTCTATCTAACCAAACTTGAAAAAAAACCCTTTTATTAACAAGTGAACAATACATTTAAATCCCCTTTTTTCTATTTTTAAGCTAACAAAAGAGTATTTCCGTAATTAAAATGTATATAGAATAAGTGCGGAGAGAGCCAATTTTGTTATAATAAGTACACTTATGTATGTAACGCTATACACGTTGCTATGGCAACGCGCATTATACGCGTCAACGGGCTTGCTAAACTAGTATGCCTTAATAACGTATGTAACTACCTTCGGCATTTGAGTATCTACACTTTTATATCCCACATAACAAGGTTGCTTGGTACATAATGCTTCTTAGCGTTAAGCCCGCCTTTTGTACATTTTTTTATTTTGCTGTAAATATATAAATAAATATGAGTATAATGAGTATAATTAGCGTTGCCATGGCAACATGGTTGGCACTACAGTGAAAGATGCTAAATACATATGTATTTAACACGTCAATCTCTTCAGCATCTCTCACTGATTGTCCAAAGGCTTAACTAAACTGTGTCAGATCATTGTCGTGTCTGTGAGTTTAATGTAATCTATGAGTACATACATATATGCTAACGAGAGCTGGTGTTTGTCCGCCGCAAGGTTTCGATATATTATGTGTAAATAAACGTTTGATTTCATAATAGAGAAATAAAAAAAGAGAAGATATTTTTAGATTATATAAATTAAGAACATTGAAGCACAGCGACTGTAACTGTAACGCGATAGGTTGTGGATTTCATTCTCACTTGGGGGAATGATTGTATTTTAAAAATTTAATTTTCCTGCTCTGGTACCTGAGACAAAGGGCGGCGTTGAGTTCCGCCACTCAACACGCAATACTTTGATTTGATTCGGAAAGTGGAGTACGAAGTGTCTTAACACTAGGTTTTCTCTAACCTGCTGCGGGAAAAACGCAGGAAGCTGTTTTTTACTTATATTAATTCTTTTTAAGTTTCTGAATTGTTTAATTGTTCAAAAAGATTCATTAGATGTGACATTCAAATCCTTTATTTAGACTGGAATGGACTCTGTCGAACGTACTATTGAATTGTCCTGTATTGAGTTTCATCAGTATATTATGATATGCGTGTAGCGACCTCCATTAGGTAATTTTGAAACAAAATGGAGGATGCTCTAATAAAACTCTGTAAAAGTAATAAATATTTAATTATTTGCGGCGATTTCAATGTTGATATATTGCTGAACAATGCCTAAAGTGTTCGTTTTTTTAATCTATATCAATCATTTTAATTAACAAATATTTACTGCGAACTTACCTCGTCTCATAAATACGTTTTTAAAATCATTAGTTAAAAGTGGAGAAAATAATGATTTATAGCAACTATAGACCTGTATCTGTATTGCCATCCTGAGTAAAATTTTTGATATTCGGGATATGAAACTGCGCCTCTTGAAAACCGTTCAAGCGCTCCGACCGCCAAGACATGCGTTCTACATACAGCTGTGTTGAAATTCTTATACGCTTATTACAACTTATATTTGTTGTTAGCATCTCTGTAGAGAGATTTTTACAAATTTCTGCTACCCAAATATTATTCTATGAACTAGAAGATCGCTGCGGTCAATTTTTTATACATGTTTTAAATACGTCTTTTTCTATTAGCCAAGTGTGCGAATAACACTTTAAAAAATGTTAAAGAAAATTTATACTTATATGATTATTTCACTGATAATAAAAAAATATATATCGCACAGTATGGTTTTACTAGATGCAGATTTACTGCGGGTGTAGGCGTTGTGCTTCTAAAGTACATCTATAATGCTTGGAAGAAGTCACAGAATGCAATTGCAGTTTTTTGTGATTTATCTAAGGCTTTTGACTACGTCGACCACAACACACTATTGCTTAAACTTAGTCACTATGGAGTCCACGATAACGCTCCTGATCTCATTGCTTCGTACCTTGCAAACAAGTTTCAGCATGTTGCTATAAATAATGTAAAGCCATCCGATTGCTATCTACGGATAGACGTGCCACAAGGATCGATTTTAGAGCCTTTCTTATTTCTTATGTTTAGAAACGATCTTCCAATTTATGCTAAGAATTCATGCGATATTGTGTTATCGCTGATGTAACTTCTTTAATTTTTAAATTAGTATCGTGGTATGTCGTATTAAAGATACTTACTGTACTGTCGATAATACCCCACATACGGTGCTGTTAGCAATTTAGATTTGAACGCGAAGAAAACTAAATGTATTGAATTTAATATCCCTTATGTGAAGGGAGAAAAGCTTAACTGATTACTCCTAGTTTTCGCCTTCAAAAGGTGAATAAATTATTTATGTCACAAGGTATGTATTATAAAAAAATTCCACAAATAATTTCAGTTCACTTGAACAATTTGAAATCAAGATAAAAAAATATTATAGATTATTGAGGAAAGTATATAGTATATATTATTCTGTCCAAGAATACTATTTTGATGTTAATCTATAAAGTTAAATGCTGTTGATGCTCACTCGGGGGGCTAATAATTACTATGAACTTTATGTAAAACTATATTGAAAAGGTGTAACTGTTGACTTTCTCGCTGGCCCTTCTCACTGGAACTTCTCGCTGGAACTGCCTTACGACCGACCGACTGGTGGTAGCTTCTACTAGGACTGAGGAAGAGTAAAACTATTTATGCTATTTTTTATGCCCAAATCAGTATAGTCAGAGGGAATTAAATGAAAATAATTTAAATATAATCATTCTCCCGGGTGGAAATCGTACTCAGAACTATACACGTTACTGTCAAACGCTGTACCACTGCGCCTTGATGGACTTGTAAATTATTAATCGTAATTTGTAGTTATTAGACAAGAGTAGCATTTTTCTTTTTTAGAATCATATTTGTTAAATGGAGAGTATTAAAAAATTTATAAAGGTATGAAATAGGTGATACATTTATAACTATAAGTGTTCTATGCCTATGCGCTTTGTCAGAGCGGTGAAATATTAATAATTTAAAAACAAACATTCCACCGAGTTGGAATCGAACCCTTACGACCGACCGACTGGTGGTTGCATCTTCTAGGACTGAGGAAGAGTAAAACTATTTATGCTATCGTTAGTATCAAAACTATTTAAGGTACAAATCTTGTGTAAAAAATTGCTAAATAAAATGAAATTTCATTCCACTACCATAATGGATTTTGTGTATTTAGGACATAAGAGAATTTAGTCACTATCTTCATAAACTTCTCAGAATATAAGAGAAATGTGTGAAACTAAAGTAAAACAAATAAGTTTAAATGCTATTTACATATTTAGAAGTGCGACCATTTAGAAAAAAGCCGATTCTCCGAAGAAATACAAAGAACTCCACAATTAGGGCCAGCGAACATTAATAACGGCATTAAGTAGAATTTTTATGAGGAACCCCGAACGTAACTTGTGAACTGACTTGGTAAAGTGTTAATTTATATTATTCATGTTTGAAAATTTACTTCTATATTACAAAAAGTTGTTTTGGAAATCCGTAGTCAGATGGAAAAACTTTCTCAGCTTATTACAATTCACCTGTATTTTTGCTGTTATTTAATTATTTATAGTAACTTTTGTCGACTGTGTCCGACTGAATTTTTTATTCAGATACATACATAGGTGGTATAGTGCCTCCTCATGTTGCTATAGGGTAATATAACCATATTATTGTGGGTCTTATTGATATAAGCTGAAGCAATAGCTTCCCATGTTCCAGTCAGAGAGAACCTAGTGTCAAGACACTCCGTTTTCCATTTTCCGCCTGAATTTGAGATATTGTGTGTTAAGTGGCGGAACTGTATGCGAAATCGAGACATTGCATATTGAAGAACTCCGAACTTTGCCGTAATGGAGGCGATAATTATATTTTACTTATTTTATTTCCTTTCTTTGGTACAACGGAGCGCGGCGTTAGGTTTCGCCATGCAACTTTTTGTACTCCTATCCTGATATAATGTAGATATATGAAACTAGCCAATATATTTATTTAAAAAAAAAACACATTTCAAACAAAGAGGGGTTGTCTGACTAACATTGCGTTTTGCACGCGACGATTTTCGTTGCAATCCTATTTAAGTAGTAATTATATTTAAAATATACATTTTTCTTCAGTCTGTCTAGACAAAAGACAAAGTTATTATTAGTTATGTTATCGATAACATCTTTAAATAAGAAATCACATTTATTTTGCTTATTATTATAGTAGCTACTAGTAGTAGTAAATATGCATTTCCATAGCAACGTGTATTTCACTGTATACAAAAATGTTTGTTAAACTATACTCCCACATAACGAATATAAGGTCCGCCGTACCTTTTCTTTAAATATTATCTGTTTTTAGAAATGTTTTTTTTTCTCACATTTTCAGTAGTTAAAACTAATTTTTAGTACTTAAAATGTATATATAAAGTACTTACTCGTACTATGCATAACCTAAGCTAAGTTTACCCTAATAGAGTACAGTTTTTAAGCACAAATACATACTTCTATATATTTTTTTAAAATATGTGTTGTATTTATTCAATAATTTTTTTTTTTTATGTAAAATAAACAATATTGATTTTCATCGTTTTTGCTTTACATGTTATATTCATAAGATATGTACTATATAAAAAAGTAGATAGTAACGCAGTTGTAGAGCTTCTGACTGTGCACACAGAGGCTATTTATATCCCATGTTAATAGGGCTATTTGTAATTTAAATATTTTCTTTTCTCTGGTCTGTCTAGACTAAGTACGGTGTTAGGCACTGTCTCCTTAAATTCAATAATTCGAAGTATTTTGTCACTAAGTTACCTCTACATATTTTATTAACATTTTATTAAGTGTTATTCGCACACTTTGGAAATTGAAATATACATGTTTAGAAAACGTATAAAAATCGAACGGTTTTCAAGAAGCGCGGGTTCAAATCCCGCTGCGTTCAACGTTATACGTTTTCTAAATATGTCTTTATCTCTACATATCAATTTTTTTCTACATAACAAATAAATGGACAAACAGAAAATAAACTTGAACATCATTGTTTTAGGTTCATATTGATAAATGCCCCTAATAATATATTTGTCATATATTTTCCATATATAGACAGCGAGCGACCGTTTCAGAGGAAGAAGAGAAAGAGAGATGGTTTCTAAGAGGCGCGGGTTCGAATGCCGCTGTGTTTAAAAGTTTTATACGTTTTCTAAATACGTACTGAAATAAGTTTTTAGCTGACCGCAAATTATTCTGCTAAGACTATTTGTTTCTTCTTAAATTCTGTATTTCACAGACTAAATAAAAAAAACTTTAAGAGGTAACCCGTTTTATGTCGTAGTTTCTATTTGTCGCAGTATATATTTTGTCACTAATTTCTATCCTTTGTTTTATCCAAATAGGTAAATTAAAACATTTTTATAATACATAACCCTCAACAAGTAAAAGTGTAAGTTAGGGGATTTGGGTAGTCTTGTCTAGTGTAGTAATTGGATCGTGGGGTGGTAATACATGAGGCGTCGGGCTTAGTTCGCTCGATAATGCGTATTATTTAGGGATGGCACTGCTTTTATGTGCAATACTTGTCTATACACACAAAAAGAAAATGTCGCTCGCTGTCTGTACAATATATGTTAATACATGAATAATATTATTACTGCGGGCATCAATTAATATAATAGAACCCAAAACAATGATTTTTATTTTTCTTTCAGTTTGTCCGTTTGTCTGTTTGTTTATATGTTTATCTATGCGTGCGATTTTAATGCAATTTTGACTGTTGCATTTTGGTAAACTTCCCTTGACTTTAGTGTTTATTTCATTACAATGGGTCCACAAATAACGGAATGCTTATATATTTTTTTCGTATATCGGCTCTAGTACCTAGGGCTAAGCGCGCCGTTCAGTTCTGCCACTAAACATGCAATGTCTCGATGTCAGGCAGAAACTGGAGAACTGAGTGTCGTGTTTTGCGGGAAAAAGAGTCTTTAATATTTTTCTAAAATAAGGAAATTTCTATGTCTATATAATTTCAGAGTTAACAAACTTAACAGTTATAAAATATTAAATAAATTTAAAACAAAACACTGAAGTCAAAAAGCATTTTTTTTTTTCATCTTTGTTGTACAGATATTACTAGTACCTAGAACTACAGGTTGCCTCAGTAACGTGTGTTATGTTGAGTGTATTTTGCTTACCTCATTCAATAGATGTAATTTATTTGCATTGTTTTAAAAACATATTAGCATTCTGCACTCTTTCACTATTTAAAACTATAACTGTACCAACTTTCATAATCCTTCGTTCACGTAAAAGTCGTGAAAAGGGATTTTCGCTTCATATTTATATATATCTATATATTCATTTTCAATAATACATTTAAATATTTAAATACTATGCAGAGAAAACGGTTAAGGCAGTCTGTTCCGTACTTTACACTTGGCTACGAAAAAAGAAAATTATTTATATATAAATATTTCCCATCTCTAACCCTACAAACCCCTGAACGTCTCAGCCAAGGCATTAATTTGCATTATAGTATGTGGTGCATAACTTTATAAAATGCGATAATAGACCCCCTTTATACCTTTATATTAGTGAACAATTTCAAGAATAATGTTTTTTAATGTACTGAAATATTTTTTTAAAAGCAGAAGTAACGGTTTCTAATCATTGAAGCAGAGTGACGGAGTGGTAAGTCACTAAGTTTTATCGTATTGCTTTTCTTTCCTTTCCACGTCGCCAGATATGAACGTATGGCTTAGCGACCAAAGGTTAGGTTCAATTTTTTTACGTTTTCTGAAAACAATTTTCAAGTCCGAAATGAGTGAATAACACCTTAAAAATTCTTTCAATACTTTTTTTATTGAATATACTATGGTTTTTTTTTACAAATATACTATTTATTAATAAGTGTAGAAAAAAAATTCAAACCCTTTTCTACAAGGTTACAAGTAGAATAAAATTTGTCACAGTTATGCATATATTATAGCAGTAGATGAAAAAAATAAAATTAATAAATTAAATATTACACAAACTACCGCGTGGTTACCATATAGTTGAGTTGAGTTAAGTGACGTATTTTGAACGCGTTAATAAGTTTTCTAATGTATCTTGTTTCATAAACGTATAATATACATTTTAAATTATACCTTTTTCTTATGTTAATATACCTTTTAAACCTATCTTGACAATGGAACATGATTTAAATTAAAATATATTTAATAAATTGTATTGATCTTTAAATCCTTTCCAATGTATCGTACCATCAGAAAGAAAATATCCTAATTTAATTATTTACAATTTGCTTGACATTGTCATAGAGTTTATGAGTAAATTTTAATTGTTAGTATACATAAAAAAGAAGAAGTGGCTATTGTGGCGCGGTGGAATAATGTCCGACTGTAATCCCTATAGGTTGTGGATTCGATTCCTACTCGACGGAATAATCATAATTTAATTATTTTCACACTCCTCTCTCGTGAACAAGACAAATCGCGGTATTGCAAAGTGGAGAACGGATTGTTTTGACACTAGGTTCTCTCTGACTACCCAGCTATGTGGGAAATGATGTAAAGGAGAAAAAAAGGGGAAAAGAAAATTGATAATGAGTATTATGTATTAGGCATTGATAGATTAATTAATTTATTTCAAATTCCGGATATTACATATGCCATTTTCGGTCATAGTAAATTCAAGATTGTGCATGTTTACTGCGGTTTCCTGTAAGAACGGTGTTCTAGTTTACGCTAAATTTCTAACCAAGTTGTGGTTCACCTTTATTTGTACTATTGCTTTGGTTTTGGAATTTATAAATAATATTTTTAACTTATAAGTAGCGACCCGCTCGCTGTTTTGTATTTTCGGCAGCCTTTTCGTTAAACAATAAAATTCGTGGAAAAACAAAATGAAATGTAAGAAAAAGTAGCCTATGTCCATCACTAGAATTTTTATTTATTTATAAGGTCTGCCAACAGAATATACACATAATATGAATTGTGTATATGACACAAAAAAAAAACACAAACATTGCAAGGTGTTATTCCACTTCCTTAAAATAAATATTACACAAATTTCAAAATTAAAATTGAGTTAAGTTGTTTAATTTGTTCGTTGTATAAATAATTTATATACAAATTAAACAAATAAATTTATACAACCAAAAAAAAATACTTTCCACCACCTGGGACCCAATCCTGAAATCTTTGAAGTCGAAGAAAACATTAATATCTCTTAAGTATAAATTATCATCACAATCGGTTCAGCAGCTTGGCCGAGATGACATCACTGACGGACAGATTTACTTTCGCATTTATAATATTTGTATAGACATTTTCTTTGAACTTGAGATATTATACGAAAAAGCGTGGCGTTGAGTTCCGCCAATCGACTCGCAATGTCTCGTATTCGGATATACTGTGAAGAACGGAGTGTCTTTACACTAGGTTTTCGTTATTTATCCTATATTGTGGGAAAGTGTGCAGCTGAAAATAAAACAATAGAAAACCTATATTCTATATTCTAATTTGCTGCTGGCTTTTATAAATTTATTTATTAAATTTTAGCCAGCAATTACCCATCAGCTAACAAGTTTTAATTATGATTATATAAATTTACGCCTATTATATAACAGAGTGTTAAAGGAAAGTTAAATTATGAGGAAATATTGCAACGCTATTCTAACCCACTTCTTACAATTCGATTTGCGTGAAAATTTGTACACGCGTCCAAATCTGATGGTACAGTATTTTTTTGACATTGAGCATGTCCTTGCCAGGACGAACTGGTTAGGGAAAACAATTTGAAACTCATCCTTTTTAGTTTCTTGTTTTTAAACTTCTTTGTTGTTTATTTTGAGAAGCTACCAAAACCAAATGATATATCCACGTACGCCACTTTCCATTCGTGTGGATATATTATAATATATTGAATACTGGCACCCAACTGCATATAGAAATATTCATCTGAACCTTTAAAAAAAACAAAAAAATAAGAAAATTACTTTTCATTGTAATAATAAAAGAAATTATTTTCTTTCAAGAGCTCCATATTTTGGAATTTACTTAAAAATATCGTTTATTATGAATAAACGATATTTGTACAACTAAAGCTTACATCTATTATTATTTTATTTGTGTTTTTGTGCTCTGAAAAGATTTTCTGACTTTATTATATTGACACAGGTGAAGTTAATTTAATGGAGAAGAATGAGAGTAGCGAAGACCAAGACCTTCTGGACAACCAAAGAAGCGAAGCCTAGATGTGAAGCATGCACTGGGCTGACTACTGAGGATGTTCCAGATCGTACAAAATTATGGAGATTCAGTCAAAAAGCAGACTCTAGTAAGCAGGCCAGGATTAATACCATGTAGATGAAGAATAAAGGTAGCGAAGACCTTCTCAACACCCAAAGAAGCGTTGTTTAGATATGAAGCATCCACTGTTAAAAATTATGAGGATAAAGTTGAGAAGCAGACCCTGGCTACGCCAGGATGAATTTACCAGGTAGATGAAGAATGAGGGTAGCGAATGAGGGAGGGTGGATAATATGCATCAAAATGGTTCGTAATATAAATTAAACAAATATTTATACAATTATTACTTAAAAACATCTGAAGCATTGTAGCGTGACGTAACAAGTGTTTATAAGGAGGCCTAATTTCGTACGCACCGATGTTATAAGGAAAACTTTTCTCTTAACATAAAACAAGCTACGTGAGTATACTCCCTGGTTTTGCCATGGATGTAGACATATGTATGTATAGAAGAGTCAGTAAAAGATAAATAATATTATAATGAAAGCTTGAATATTTATTTTAATTTATAGAAAAAACTTAGGTTTAGGTATCGTCAGCCAATATACAACGATGTTATTGAATAAAATCATATCATCGTGGCGCTGGGGGCTAGCGTCTGGCACTATGGTTATGGGTTCGATTCCTGGAGAATGTTTTCAAATTATTATTATTTCACCGATCTGGTAAAACAAACAAGACGTTAGTCATTCAACATACAATGTTTAAGATTGGGCAAAAAGTGTAAAACGGAATGTCTTATTCTACAAATAAATTAAAAATATATAATATGATACTTTCTAAACCAGTTACGGGTATATAAAGTGTCAAATACAAAATAATATTCACGATATCAGATACATTTCAATATCCCTTTCCGTCGAACGATAACAAGCGGTACAAGGCTTCAAATTATTTGACATATATTTTTGTCAATGTCATGTAGATAGATATAAACGCTTCTAGGTATGCTTATTAACTTTAAATATTGTTTATTGTACTAGCTATCACCTACAATTCCTTACCATGTTATCTTTCATACATTAGACTGAAAAAAATACCTATACTTTTGAATTTCAGTTTCAGCTGTGTATTCTGTCAGTATATATATATATATATATAATATAAGTTTTATAGTATAACTATAAAGTGTTATAGTAATTATGCTTGCCAAAGTTTGTACTTCTTCGCTTAACTCTCATTACTAGAGATATCGCGTGTTTAGCGGCGGAACTTAAGGTAGCGCGCTTTGTGTCACGAGACTGGGGAAATGCAAATTATTTTATATATAATTCCTCCGAATGAGAATCGAACTCACAACTACCGTGTGTACCACTGCTTATGTCGCCACAAAGCGTCATTTATAATTAAATGTACTTTATAATATAATTGAATGTTCTATATAGTTATAAGCTAAAAAAATTATCAAATCGAATTAGAGTTTGAAATTAGTACTACTAAATAATTGTGTAATGAGCAAAATTGAATGACACATTTTACTTACAAAGCCAAATACGAATCAAATAATTTAAAAATAAATCAAATCTACAAACATTGCTAAAGTCTATATCTTCGTTAATATTCCACTATAGTTATTTTTGCCTTGAATTAATAATTTCTCTTATTCGGAAGCTATCGTTTCTGTATAGAAGATACTCGATAGTAGTCCCTGGACTCCCCAAATGATTATATTTAAATTATATACATTTCTATGCTCTGATAATACAAAGTGCGGCGTTGAGTTTCGCCACAAAATGCATAGGATTTGAAATTGAAGTGGATAGAGCAGAACGGAATATTTTGACACTAGGTTCTCTCTGCCTGTTAAGCTGGTTAAAGCATATACCGTAAAGCTGGCCACATCCAGAACTTCTATATCTAGCACCCATTAAGTAGGCTAAAGTAAAATTTAGAGTCGCTCTGTAAGGGACACAACATGTTAAATCCATTCGTTGCGGCGTCAAGTTTTATTGCTTAGAACCTAACCTTAGGGATGAGACTTGCTATTAACCTGAGCAATGACAATTTACTCGGCTTTTGAAGCTCGAAATATGTTAAGTTTGGGAAATGTAATATTGCCATAGAAGTAAATATCTTATTTAATACCATCATGCGAAGTTCAGGTTTGTCTGATAATATGAGAGATGGTTACAGGTTCGGTTTTTGTTGGGTCGATTTTGTCTAATATCTTGGAACTCTCATACTTGGAACCACATACGCAAGAACTGTTTATATTTATTGTATTTTGTAATGATCTATTTACATTCATTACTTACAATTATTTAAAAAAAAATTAGCCTAGAGGACTATGAAAGCTTCTTTCATACTTATTCCATATTTTATAAACAATTAAATTATTTTATATTCAATATAAAATTTGAACATTTTATTAAGAAATTTAGATATTGATGGTTCAGAAGATCCTGATGAGGCAACCAATGGGGGTATAGAAGTGAAGACGAATTATCTACACCGACGATAAATATTCGTGCGCCTTAATTAATGAATCGGCAATCCTTTTGTATTAGACTTTGATGAAGTCGATTTGAAAACACACGAAATTGTAAACTTGTAATAGTACTTGGAATTTTCAATTCAGTCACTGTCTGTCTGGCTACCCCGCTAGGGATAAAGTGTGAAGCTATAAAAAATACATCATCTAGGCGCAGTGGAGCAATGTTTATCTGTGTTCATGTTACTTGTGAGTTCAGTTCCCATTGACCTTTTTTATTTCCAAGTTTGGCAAAACAAAGCGCAGCTTTCCGCCGCTCAGAGAAAATCTCTGAAAAGGGTGGAAACTAGAGAATGGAATATAAAAAACTAAGTTCCCTTGGCCCTCTCTACTATATAAGGTTATTTTCAGAAGTCAGTCCTTCTGTATAACCAGACCGCTGAAATTAAGATATTCTTAGGTGAAGCATTGTTCAGAATGGTGACTTTTTAAAACTTACCGCTTACACCTGACGTTTCTCTGTTCGTCCTTTTTGTGTGTCAGTATAGACATATAATTTTTAGTGTCAAAACTCTCCTTTCTCCAATTCCAATGGCCTGGTGGAACTGAAAGCCACGCTTCACTTCTAAAGACCCACCCAAAGACACAAGACACACACAAGATGAATGGAAGTCCAATAGCATAAAACAATGATAAAAACATTACCCGTGTGTTTTTAACACAGCCTATTTTCTATCAGGATTGATTTACGAAACCTTCTAATTATCACAGAGATTGAAAGTAATTTATTGAAATATCGTCTTCTGTAACGTCTATCAAGTTTACCTTATATTATAATTTTGTAATTTCAACTATTTAATATACTTGTCCAGTTGTGCTATGACCTAGGATTTTCCATCTGAAATTATGATATTGCGTGTTGAGTTTAAAAAGTTTACGCTGCGCTACTCCTAGAATAGAGAATTTATTTAAATATTAATATTATACTTCCAAGTGGGGATCAGAGGATGCCTCACGGCGTTTTGTAGCTCCACGCTTATTTCCCGCATAGCAGGGTTAAAGAGAACCTAGTGTCATGACACTTTGTTCTCCACTCTCCGCCCGAAATCGAGACATTGTGTGTTGAGTGGTGAAACTCCACGCTGCGCTTGATCTTAGGTATCAGAGTAGACAAATTAATATATTTTATGTATAATCATTCCCCCAAATGGAAAACGAACCAAAAACTAATAAGAGTCAGACATAACAAAACATATAGTGGCGTGGGAACACGAATCGTGTAACGTATGGTTATCTCCACTTACGAGATGCAATAAATAAGAAAGAAAAAAAAACAAAAAACCAAATAACAATTCATGTAATTACCATAATAAAGCAAAAGGCTTTAGAAAATGATTATTCATGAAAATTTTTGTACAAACAAAATTTAGCCTCTTTTAATCGTAGATTCCTTAATCAAAATGACAAGTAATTTATCATTTTACTAAAAAGAAATTTCCATTCAATTCATTATCGCGCCCTGAATTCTTGTAAAACGGTGCAATCTCTCAGAGTGATGGTAATAATGGAGCGTAAAAAGCCTTTATATAGAATATCTTCGACGATTCCAAACAATGGGGCAAGGTGTCAGGTCAATTATAGAACAATTTGATTAAGGAAGATATTTTTAGTGTCTTTTACAGTATTCGTAGGATGTAAAAGAGATACCTGCTGCTGTGGAAATAGGGAATTATCCATAAAATTTGCGGGAACAGGTGTTAAATGTAGATTGAAAATCCAAGAATTATGGATTCAAATTAATTTGGAGTTATAAATATTTGTAGATCTATTGTAAAAAAAGCGAAAAGTAAGTGTTGTTTTGGCAACGTACTTGTTGCTTTGTACATAAGTGTATGTGTCAAACACATGGTAATTGGTAACGTGTAATGTTTATTATATTAATTTTAATGTATTTCGTATGCATTATTTAAAAAAAATAGCTTATTGCACTTTTTGTCCATATCTTTGACAAATTACATAATCCTCCGTCCTTCCATAAATTTGTAAAAAGAGTAATTCTTCTAATTCTTAAAAATAATCACGTTACTTTACACATGTGAATTTAAGTGTATGTATATATTTCTAAATACAGTTTTTTGTTCATTTTTTGCACTGTTTTGTCTTTCTGCTTTTCTTACCTACTTCCACAGGTCGGCTGGAAGAGATCTCTTATAAAGAGAAGTTCAACTTTTATCCCTAGTTTTGTATTTACCTTATTTGTTTTTAAGTGCAATAAAGAATATATATCTAAATGCCACAGGGTTTTCTTAAAAAATAATGTTATTATAATATGAAAATGTTAATCCTAATCTAATATTCTAAATCTACTTGTTGCACAAATATGAGCAAAGCAGTGTATTTTGTAAAATATATAACGACCTGTAGGCATATAATTAAGGAAGTTTGCTATAAGTCACTACATTCTGCATTGTAAGCCCAATATCCAGTTTGTATCTAAATTTAAATACATAAAGAAATGTAATTTAAATCTTACGAATTATACCACAAGCTAGCACTGAAATTAAAACCCATACAAAATTTATAGTTTAAAGCCTTCATTACTTATAAAGGCCATCGTGATTCTGTGAGACAGTATCTGACGGGAAATGCGCGTATTTATTATTTTTTATGGGCTATATTCCCATTCAGAGGATTGATTTAAGTTATTTTCTTGTCGCTGTTCTAGTAAAACAAACCGCGCTGTTGGGTTTCGCCATTCAATACACAATGTCTTAAATTTAGGTAGAAAGTGTTAACCTGCTCAGTTAAAAGTAATGGAGATCAGCTATGCTCTACTACGTGCTATGAGACCGAATACGAATATTTTCTCAATCACTGAATCTAAAACGTTGAGAAAATAAATAATTAATACGCCTTTTCATATAAAAACTCGTTGCCACAGCATTGCACAGTTGGATCGTTCGTCGATATTTCGTTAAAATATTGTAATTCAATCTTATATTTCGAGTACCACTACAGACGCTCTCCGGTCCGGTTTAATGCAGACCCATAACCTCTTAAGTAGTTCAGACCTTAGATTATTATTCAAAATCTTTAAAAATATTTAAAAGTCCACGTGACTTGTATTTATGTATATATAATAATTATGCCTAAAGTAAGTAATATACGAAACATCTGATATATTGTTATTACATATAACATTTTAAAAAGTATACGACGATATATTTTATATACGGATTTGCACAACAAAAAAATAGATATATAGATATAATTCTTTTTTGCACACACATAACAAAACATACGACAAGTAAAAGGAACAGAGACATACATGTGCAGAATTGCAGATAACCTTGGGCATGTACGAGTCCCATATAAAGAGTACCAAAATAAATTAAACATTAAAAGAATTACATTTTGCATATATTCTATATATATTCTACATACACGAAAGGATATTGTACATACACGAATACTAACGGAGGAAGGTCAATTTTATATATATATAATACAAATTCGTATTTCGAAAACGGCATTAGTAGTATCTGTTCAAACTTGGTTAGGAGCGGATGTCGGACAGTGGAGGTGAGTGTTAATGCGTATTTTAAACCAGTCCCAGGTACTGCACCGAGTTCGTCTCCACATAATGCAACAGGCATGGTAATTCCAGTGAATGCTAAGGAGTTTCTTCTCATCTCTTTTCAGCCCGAGATTCTTAACAATTTGTCTGTTAGTATAAGAAACAATATGTATATACTATTGTATGTATTACATTCAACTGGATCTGTGGTTAAAGTAAAATGTATCGGGAGAAACTTCTCCTTGAATTACAGCTTCATAATATTAATTGGAACTCAATACTGTGCTATTATTACTAATTTCCTAAAGAAATATCAATAGTATCGAAGCAAAATCTATAGTCAGTACAACGAATCTAACGTTACGTTAACGTTATCTAGGTTAAATTCGGAACTTCCGGGTTTTATGGAAGACTGGGGTTCCCGGTGGCCTCAATTAGTGATAGTCGAGGTGGAGCATGGTAAGTATACGGAGGGGCCTACATCAATACAACTACATCTGCCAGTTCAGAGTCCCACATAACCTATCCTCAAACGAGCGGGTATCCGTAATAGATCTCCTTACGTAATCAAAAAGGTTAAATTCAAAACTGAGACAACCATTGATTGTATACTAGCTGATATTATCTAATAATATATTGGATAATCCTTCACTGCCAATCATATTGATTGCTTTAGGGACACCAAATTATCATGGCGTTTAGAGCAAGCCTTACTCTCTAAAACTGACCATAAATTATAATCCAGTGGATTAAAATCAGGACTAGATGACGTCCAGTCTTCAGCTCTGATGAAGTCCGGAACAATCGTTTCTATCCAACATTGTGTGGATCAAGCTTTATGACCCGGCGCTGAGTCTTGCTGAAAGGACCATTCTTTGTTATTAAACATAGAGTTGTTAATGCGCTTAACTACCTTCTCAAGCATAGTATCTTGATACACTTGTGCCGATGTTTTGATACCTTTTTTACGAAAATATGGCTTTGTCTCGCCTGCATAGCTAATATAAGGATAACTCTCTCTCTTCCACAGGTATAATGATAAACCTTTAAACTTGTATTACCTCACTTTACTTCCACACTTGCACTTAGAACTATCGCTTTAACACTTCTTCACTTTATTCACTTATTTACTTAGAGACTGCTGTTCCCTCAGAGTAGAAAGACTGCGTTCAACAGTGGGTTTGGTTGCTTTAACAAGACTGAACACCACTAAATTTTTCATTTTTTATTATAATACTACCCCCAAAGACTTTACGAACGTATCTCATGTAACTACATTTTAAAACAATTAATAATATTACTAAAAAGTATTTTATTTTATCATATTATCAACCTTTATATTTTGAACTTACAATCCAAATTATCACTAAAAAGAGTATTTTGTATGACTTCCAATTTATCAGCAACTTTTAATATACCAAATCCTAACAATTGCTTTTTATTGTTCTACCCTGTTGACTAATTATGTAGCTTCTTTAGAGCTTTCAGCATAAATACGGTCAGTTTGTTTGTTAAAATATTGCTCAATTGTAAAATTGTCTCATCCGTAACCAAAAATATTTTCTGGGTCGTTCCTGTGCATACACCTTAATTAGTCGTTTTGATTTTACCATTATATACATTTTTTAATTATCGGAAAAAAATTACCAGTGTGACTTCTTGAAGCTACAAGTCCAACATCGTTCTAGGAGCACTTCTAGATATAGAGGATTTCTTTGAATTATTTTAGGGTAATTTGGCTATAATACAACATTAGGATCAAGTAAGTCGGAATAATTTTTACATAAATGTGTGAAATATACATTTATGTAGGAAGTATTATTGGCTAAACTGGTGAGCCGTTTGTGATAAAATTTAATATGCATAGAAAATAATACGAGCAAAACTGCGGACGGAAACGGCCCTTTAATAAAACTCAAATTAATTTTAATTGAACTTGAATCATTCCCTAAAATACTAGTTGCTCTATGATTATATTTAAGCTGGACACATCACCTCCAAATACCAGAGCAGAAAGAGATAAGCCATTATTAAGACTCTGATCTCCACTTTTTGTTGAATTTCGAGGTGTGTTGAGTAGCGGAACAAAACGCTGCAATTTGCCTCATCACTTTTTACATTATAATGAGTCCCCCAAGTGTGAATTGAAGTCACAATCATCGCATTTACAATTAAACATTGCCTCTCTGCAATGTCAAAACACTAACATGTAAGCGTAAGGCGTAGGTGCTCAAATAATCAACACGTATTTTAGTGAGCGCCACTTTATTTTTGTACAAAAAGTGTTAGTTTTAATAGTAATTGCTTAGTTAATATGTGCTAAAAACAATTATCCTACCAGCAATTATTCCATTCATTTGCTTCCTTTATAATCAATTGCCACAAAGTGTGTAAACTCTCAATTTCAACATTAACTGTCATACAACAGACTTGCTCTGCACTTTAATACTACAATGGCTGAACTCCAGAAGAATCTGTCCACAACAATTCCTGCTACTAACCCAACTTCAAATTTGACCGCACAATTTACTTTATATAGAACATTTTGAAACCGGTTTGAAATGTGTGGCAGAAAGAAAATTCTCTTGGTTCATGGTGTACCGGAAACTGAAACTGAAGATATTACGACTATGATAGTTAAACCTTTGTTATACCGCTTACATATGCCGGATTTCAATGTAGAAGATATCAGCCGTTGTCATCGGATAGGAAACTTCATGGGTGACAAGCACCGTGCAGTCCTGGGCAAATTTAAATAGTTATCAGTCAGAAATCAAATGTGTGGTGGTGGTAACTAAATTAAAGCGTTCTAGTTTTACAATCTCCGAATTCCTTATAAAATCTAGACATTACATTTTCATGGCTGCTAGGCATCGAGTCGGTCGCTTCAACTGCTGGACTAAGGATGGCGCTGTCTTTGTTATTGAACCTGATAGATACCGACACCGTATTAGTACAAAAACGGATTTAGAGTGCATTCCTGGTCTCTCTGACGTTCAATTGCCGCCTGCAGGTCCTGGTGGTGCAAACGCCGTGACGTCGAAAACAAAAACAGCTCCAACACTCACTAACCGTCCTAAGCGCAATTTAAAAAAACGAGCTGACATGGCACGTTCCATTCTACTGGTATTGTGTTAATTTTACCCTCTTATGATCTTTAAGAGTATTGTATATGTTTAATTACTTTTATTTAATTGTGCCATGTACTTTTATCTAGTTTTATAAGTATTAGTGATTTCCTAATATTTACTCTAATTTAATTATTCTATTTAATCTTTTTTTTTCTTTTTAGGATTTTAATGAGGAAATCACTTTGTTTTAGATTAAATTAGTTCTTTACTATTGCACTGCGATAATATTATGCGTTTACGTTCGGAAAGTTGTACTAAATAATACATCATGTAATAACCATGCATAACTTTTTTGTTAATCTAATTAGTGTGAATTTGGTATTTTCGTACATTTTTCTTCTTTCTATTTTGTTTGGTTATATATATATGTATGTAAATATTTATTTTTGTATATCATTAACTAACTACACTAACCTAACCAATTCTTTGCATTCTGATCTTTTCCTGTAAGGGTTGCCTGGAAGGAATCACCTGTGGTGATAAGGCCGCCTTTACACCAAAATGGTTGTATGGTGTTCAATATCAATATTGTTACTAATATCTTGGTTTAATAAAGAGTTAAATAAATAAATAAATAAGATAGTTAAGTAAGAAGATATATTATATATTTTAACAAAGACCTTACGAATATGACTCTTAAGCTTTTACTGTTTTCTCATAATTAAGAATTTAATAAAGCAACTAATTTTAATAACTTGACGTTGGAATGACTGAAGTTAAATAGTAAACTGTGCATTCTCTGAAATATGCCAATTTTGTATATACTTAATACAATTTTCATATATAAGATTATTTTTCTAATGTTTTTTCCCAGTGTCAAGACACTCTATTCTTCACTTTTTCTTTCTTTGATTCTCTAAATATTATTATAGCGTTTCTCTGTTCCAGAAAAAATAAACACTTCATTTCTATCTATCACGAACTTGCCCCGTTGACAACTAAATATTAGAGTTGCTTCAGCGTGTGTATCACTTAAATAAAAAAAGTATGTCAGACACAAGCTATTGTGTGTAATGTATTTTAATATCCCTAGCGGGCTGGTCAGAGACGAGCGAAGCGCTAAACGCTGCGGTCCCTGCATATTTTATTCTTCTCGTGCTCAGTCATCAACCTCTCATTAGTTTCCATTTCATGTATGTACAATTTATATAGAATATATGTAGTTTATTTTAAGTTTAATTTATTGTACGGGACTCTCTATAAGGGACTTTACATCTCGTACTCGTATAGACGTCCCAACCCAAGGTTAATTGCAATTCTGCACTCGTATGTTTCTAATTATTTTATTTGTCTTATGTTTTGTTGTGTGTGCAATAAGGAATTATATCTGTGTACCAAATTTTTTGTTACACAAAACTGTGTTAAATTTGGGAAGCAGCCGAAAAGGAGTGTAGGTAATATATTCTCGAATTTCCGCCCAAATTTGAGATGTTCGTGTAAAGTGGTAAAACTCAAAGTCGTTGTAGGAATGAAAATAACTTAAACTTAATCGTCAGACTTAAATAAAACCCACAATGATCTCCTTACCTATGTAAGATGTACACCTAAAGCAATCATATTTAGTCAGCTTTCATTTACAAATCTTGAATGCACTCCTTAAGAAACGTCCAAGCTCTTAAGTAAATTACATTCACATCGTGGCGTGGAATAAATACGTTTGATTTTAAACGCGACGGTTATAGGTTCAATTTTTTATCGAAAGAACAAAAATGTGTAAATTATGTTAATTTCCTTGCCAT
This sequence comes from Podotricha telesiphe, assembly GCA_038994665.1. Taxonomy (NCBI): domain Eukaryota; kingdom Metazoa; phylum Arthropoda; class Insecta; order Lepidoptera; family Nymphalidae; genus Podotricha; species Podotricha telesiphe. The sequence continues at coordinate 242,826 of JAOYRR010000433.1, read as the reverse complement.
TTTAATATGCACGACGTTTATGTTCCGTCTCTCCAGTAAAATCTTAGAAATGTATATAAATTAGCTCCATCAAAACATAAAGCTTAATTTGCTAGAGCGTTTGGAGGGATTCCTATAAGCGCAATTCAATGCTATATGATTTTTAAATACTTTCTTTATGTAAATGTAACATTTGAAAAACTTGCCTGGTACAATTTGATACTACGGTTTTTGCCTATCCGCTAATTGCAAGAAAAAACGGGAGACATATTTTTAGTAAACGTATAGAAATTTAGACGCAGCGGTATTAGAACCGTCACCCCTTGGAAAACGAGAAGCTTTAAAAACATATTTAATATACATTGACCGACAAAAAAGCTTAAACAAAAGTTATTAAAATAAATGCAACATTTTCCAGTTTAAGTCGGAGTTGAATATTTTGAAGGCTATTCGGACGCGGCTTTGTATATATATATATACTTATAAAATAGCTTATGTCTCGATATCAAGCGGAAAATTAAGTACTAGGTCCTCTCTGACTAATCTTGCTATGCAGAAAAAAGCGTTAACCTGTAGATTGTTCTGTATCATTGACTTATATAACATCATAGCCGAGCGTAAACGATTGCACAATAAAGATATTATATGGAGTAGACGCTCCCTAAGAACAGATATTTAAAATTTCAACCACGAAGGGGGTGAAATGGGGGTTGGATATTTGTATGAAAGTAACTCGAAATTGTATTCCTGGGTTATTGAATAAAAATATATAAATGTTTATATGAGCGATTGTGAAAATTCTAACCCTAAGCTTAGTAAAATTAGGGTTGAAAGTTCGTATGCAAGTCCGTCACTTTGGATGTTATAAATTTGAAACTTTATTTATTGGCTACTGATTATAAATGAGTAAATATATGTTCCCGCGTTTGTGCAAGTTTAAACCCTAAGGGGTGAAATAGGAATTGGAAGTTTGTGTGGAATTCCGTCATCTTTGATACTAGAAATATGAAAATTTAGTTTTTGGCCTGCTTATTAAACATAAGTTCATTAATGTTACGGCGTTTATTCAAATTAAACTATTAAAAGGGTTAAATAGGGATTGACAATATGTATAGAAGTTTTTATTTAGAAACAAAACTTTATTGATCTTAATCGTTCATGCGTTGCATGAAATAGAAACATTTCAGAGATTGATAAACTTATTGACATAAGGACAGGAACATGAATAATTAAATAGCTGTCTTTCAGCAGTGGAAGAACACCTATTCGTACTAAAAATATATTAATTACTTTAATACAATACCTTAATTCCTTAATAATATCTACGAGTACCTATCTAATATCTAAAATAATACCTTAATGCGGCTCTGTTGCAAAATCCGCTCCTACCGAATATTGACTGAGTTTAAAATCAGTACTTTAAACTACCTCCATGCCAAATTTCAGCTACAAAATTGTACATCAGGCGGTTTTCGATGTTCCGTAAATTTTTAAGAACAGTTTTTAAATATATTATTTTGCCATATTTATCTCTTCACCTCTTGCTTACTATAAAAATTAAGTAAAACATGTTTAAAATATATATCCGTGTTTGAACACAAAATCCCATAGAGGTAAGGGACCTCTATTTAGAAAAAAAGGAAAACAAAATATTAATTCGACCTTATACAAAATTCACGACAAGAAAAATCACTTTTCCTTAAAAAAGGTTCGTATAAATGGCAATATCACTAAGAATTCAATATAAACAGTTTTAACGAAAAAGGAAAAGGGTTTGTTTGCTTAACATATCCATTCTCCACCTCCGGCCAGAAATCCAAACAATGTTGAGTGGCGGAACTGAACGCCGCGCTATGTCTTAGCTAGTAGAGCAGAGAAATTAAAATATTTTAAATATAATAAATCACTCGAACCTACATACAATCGCGTTTACTGTCAGTAAAATATGTTTATTTTTAATATAAATAAACTTGAAATAAAGTATTGTTTACAAAAATAAAAATATGAAAGGGTGCTTTTTGTAGGTAATCAAACTAAAACTAATTCTTAGTATACGAGTAAAATGATAGATGAAATTTAATATAACTGTTCTAAAAAGCGTAGGATGATCAATAGTTATAATTTATAGTTATAATTTAATAGTTAAAGATTGCGAGTTTAGTGTTGGAACACAACCCACTCCCACTTCGCTACAAAAAATAATCAAAATGTGATGAAGATATCAAATGTTTGCAGTGTCACAGTATTTTTATAAACTTCATATATATGACAAATAAAGCAATACTTAAAAGGCGAGCCGTACAGAAAAAAACATTGAATGCCAAATTAAAGGGAGTAAAACCTTCTTTCAAAACCCGGTTAGACTAATGAATGCACAGTGGGTTAAAGTTATGTATAGGCTATTCACATTTTACTACTAAATAGTACTGTGCAGGGGCTGATACCATTGACATTTACTGAATTAAATTTTAGCTTTAAACGCTTAATGCCAGGACGGAAAATGGAACGGTTATTTAATTGACATTTGTACATTTGACCATTTTTTTTTGCTGGTTGAAAGTGCATTATGAAAGGAATATTTGAAGTGTAGTAATAATATTTTGATTTTGCTCGAAAAGTCTAGGACAGTGTCAAATATGCGGGTTTAAACGTGAAACTGAAAAAAATATAATAAAAAAATTTATTTTTAGTAAAGTTATCGCAATAGAGAAATAAATTGTAAATGGAATTATAAAAGGCTGAAATTTATGAAAAAAATTAGCACAAGTATGTAATTAAATATATATTTTAGAATTTTTTTCGCAGTACGTTTTTTCCCGCACAGGATAGTAGTCAGAAAGGTTCTAGTGTCAAAACAGTCCGTTCTAGAAACATTTCTTGTAGAGTGGCGAAACTCAACGCTGCGCTTTTTTCTGAGTACCAGAGCGGAGAAATGAAAATATATTATATATAAATTGTTCCCTCGATTGAGAATCTAAATCACAACCATTAATGAGTCAATTGATTTAAACGAAACCCAAAGAGGCGCAGAACCCATTCCAGTTGTATTACAATATTTATATAAATATTTCAGTTCGCTTATTGTAACTTTATTTAACTCGAGGAAAATATGTTGATAGTTGCATTTCTCCGCTTTAGTGACAAGACAAAGGGCGCCGTTGCGGTCAGCCAGTGAACACGCAATGTCAGTGTTTCAGGAGGAAAATGAAGCACGGAGTGTTTTGACTCCAGATTCTCTCTGCCTATAGAAAGGTTCTACGCGGGAAAAGGCGTGAAGCTGAAAAAAAAACATTAGCAAACAATTTAAGGCTAGTAAAATTGACCGTAGGTTACATTTTCCTTGCACTATATTTAGGGACATCATTACTACATATAAATTTTCTACGTACTCCATGGCTTGCTGGGAAAGGCGACACAAAATGGCGCTAGCTATTATTATATGGAACAATGAACTCCTTTATACGAGAGCCCTGGTCGGTTGGATGGCTCTTCACCCATCCAAGAGTTTCCCATGAAAAAATCTCTGTTGAAAATGTTTAGAAGAAATTTCTGACTTAATTCGTCAAGGCCAACTGCTTCTGGCAGTTATTTATTACCTATTCTTACTGAATTGTAGTATTTAATAACTTCTTGGATCACAAATCGTAAATTATCTATATACGTCTACATAAGTTTGGTGTAGTGGGATAACGTTTGTGAGTTGAACGGGGTATTGATTATAAAAAGACATATTTAGAAAACGTATAAAAATTTGACTAGGTTTCCTTTGCCTATCCTGATATACAGGATAAAGCGGGATACTGAAAACAATGGATCTCTTAGAAAATCATATAAAATGTTATATTTTATATTGTATAAAACATTTATTTCATCACAACGTATCATCCAAAATAAGTGATATTGGAAGAAATAATCTAGAGTTAAGATGTATTTTTTTCAGTTTAATAATTTGAATGAATAGAAAACCTTATTAGTAACTTTGAAAGTTTTTAAGTTTAATGCGTATTCCCACCTATAAGGGTAGACAAAACGCGAAAAGTGTATTTCTGAGTCTTCTTCATCCATCCATCAGTGCATCGCGATGTTTAAAAGAATCGTTCACTCAATGAAACGCTAACACACTGCGCCACGATAGCCTCAAATAATTATCATTAAACTGGGAAAATCATTTATTAATACATATTGACTTTTTACATTTACCGCATTAATGGCAGTTTAATTTGAATGCCACTTTTTAACTATAACAATAATTATATTTGCATTATGACTTTTTACTTATCTGTCATAAAATATAGCTTTACGCTTTTTTTACGCATAGAAGGGTTGCCGGAGAGAACCTAGTGCCAAGACACTCCGTTCTACACTTTCTGCCTGAATCCGAGACTTTATGCGTTGAGTGCTATACTCTATGAGAAATGAAACAGATGAGGAGAAATTAATTGTTTTACACATACACTATTATTTTCTGTAAATAACAGAAACGTTTGTAATTTTTTCAGTTATTGTTATGGTTTTTTCCTTTTTTAATATCGGCACATAGTTCGGGACACTAGTTGCCCCGTTCTTGTGTAAAATACGACTTGCATTAATTACGTCCCTTAGAAAACACAGAGAGAAAAATGTGTTAAAAATAAAAATGTGGTAAAAAGTGTTTTATGTATTGTTACTAGATACGTCAAATCAAGATACATGACGCAAAACTAATAATAGTTTGTGAAAATTACATATGCTGAGTTGTTTGCTAAGTGAAGATTAACAACTTTTACAAAAAGTATTTGTAAAACACATAGTGATATCATATACACACACCACATATTGTATGTAATATACATTTTATTATTTTCATGTATTTCTAATACGTTATCATGAAAATAAAGAATAACTATGACAAATCTTCAGAATATTTTTTTGAAAAACAGACCATTATTTTCAGCTAGTAACTAGGCACTGGTGAACGAATAGCCTCCCTCATAGAACACTAGCTACCTTGGTCCTGGGCAGCTCAAATCCATCAGCTGCCAGCCATATTTTTTAAATAATGTGTCCATCGTGATGCAGGGCGTCCAACAATACGTTTGCCTAAGCGCAGTCTGTACTTTAGCACGTGCAGGATTCCACGCGGACGAGGTCCCGGGCACAGCTAGTACGATAATACTATTTAATAAAGCAATATTCTATTTAAAATTCACTGCATTAATATAAAATATTAATCCACTCATAAATCTCTCATACCAAAAAATATTCAACTGCCACAAATCCAACAATCAGATTGACGCAACTCGAGCTAGTATACAATTCAAATCTCCAATTACTATAATTGAACGTTGCGTTTCCTTATCGTTCCCCCTCGTTTAATAAAATGAATCTTCGCCAATTTTTCACCGTATTAAAAGAAAATCTTTAGATAACTTCCCTTCGAAATCGTAAACGATTATTTAACAGAATAACATAATTATCGGTGATTTCTTATTGAAAATGGATTTGAATCGTTTTGGTGCTGGACCGTATCCAGCTCGAAGGATCATAAATTGGTCTAGCCTATATATAAACATAGATATAAATTAAATCTATGTTTATATGAAATTTAGGTTTATATTATGAAATTAATCAAGTTTAAAGTTAAAGCATATTATCAGACAAAAAAATTGAACTAAATATATTAATTAAACATTAAAAGGTGCCATCGTAGCGTAATGGGACAGCAACTGGTTCTAATCGCAGTGGTTGTAGGTTAATTTACACTCGGGGGAATGAGAATATTTTAATTATTTTTCATTTGTGTGGCGTTATGGTTCTCCACTCAATACACAATAACTAGTTTAGGCGGAAAGTGGAACGGAGTCTCTTGACACAGGTTGTCTTTAGTTAGCATGCTATGCGGAAAATCGCCGTCGAGGGTGCCCACCACCCTTGACTCCGCGACGTGCCTTGCTGGCTCCCGCCGCCGGTGTTCACGGAAGACTGGGGTTCCCGTGGCCTCGGCTAGTGGCGGTCGAGGAGGAGCACCGTGAGATTTTAGTGGGTATACGGACGGCTATGTGGAAAATGCTTGAAACTAATACAGATATAAATTAGTACAAAAGATTTTCACGAAATCAGACAACAAAAGCTAACTAATAACCCATTAAACAAATTTTATTATTGAAATAATTATTATATTATTATAATGCGATTCAATTTTAATGGTATAAATCTATACGCATCAAAATTTAATTATATTTCCTCTTGCATTAATATTAATGAAAATAAATTATTCATATAATTAGATTGTATTTAGGCGATAAACGGTTGGTCGAATTTAATTTATTTATGAACAACATACCTATATGATTATTCTGAATTGTAAATAATTAACACCCCTGTGGCGCAGTGAGGTGCTTGCACTGTACACATGGTTGGTTGTGAGTTCCATTTCCGCTCGGGGCAATGATAATTTTGATTTCCCTACTGTAGTCCCTGCGTTGAGTTCCGCCACTTTATAGGTAATGTCTTGAATTTGTGTGGAAAGTGGTGAACTGAGTCTTGATACTAGGTTCTTTCTCCCTACTTCCCCTTAATAGTCTTTTTTTTCTTGTTCATTTCAAAAAATAGGTAAACACTTGAAAATAAAAAAGATAACTGTTTTTTTTTGTATTTCGATATTTCTTAGGACATATTATATTATATCCAATGTTATTTTGAAATAGACCTGAGTACGATCAATCAAGATGATATACAGAATCTTCAAAATAGATGTTTATCAGAAATTTCTATTTCGCTTTATCATTTGTAATGCAAAAGCACATTTTATGTTTCTCTGTTATAAAATCCTTGGTATCACAAAAGATAAACCGACCGGCTTGAGATCAAATTTACAACGCCGCAGTCTCCTTAGGCTACTTGTCCACCGCTACACACTGTTACTGCGTATTTCAAAATATTTTATTATGGGAAATATCATTTGTAATGAAACAAAAGGGTATTCTATGTCATCTTATATAATTTACAAATAAGTATATATATAAAAAAGACACATTTAGAAAACGTATAAAAATTTGAACGCAGCGGGATGTGAACCCGCGCCTCTTGAAAACCGTGTTTATACGTTTTCTAAATACTGTTTGTACTGTTGGCATGTCGAATAAATAAATAAATAAACTCTGTCAAACAACAATGGTATTATATCTTCAAGTGGCAAGCAGTCTTTAACGTAACCGGGTAATAGCTACAATAATTGCTTTATTCGTATTAACGGATAAAATATATCGAACGCTTTATTTGTATAGCTTAATGTTTCCTTTTGATATGGGAATTTCTATGAGAGCGTATTTAGATGAATTAAATGGAGCTGACAGGTGTTTAGATTGAAATTGAAATTGTGAAAGAGACATATTTGGAAAACGTATAAAAATTTGAACGCAGCGGGATTTGAACCCGCGCCTCTTGTTATTGTGTACAAATAAGCCTTAAGTAATAGTTCGTTGTTGTGTAAAATATCAATTGATGAAATGTCTCGATTTCAGACGAAAATTGGAGAGCGGAGTGTCTTGACACTTGGTTTTCCAAATATTTCAATATTTTTTATATTATTTTTACACTTAAAAATCAAAACTTTAGTAAACGTATAAAATACACCGTTCTCTATCTTCCACCAGAGTTTATGACGTTGCGTATTCAATAGCGGAAATCACTTCAAAAAAACTGATATGTAAACAATTTCAATATAATTATTGTCTCAAGTGTAAATCGAACCCACTACGATGGTCTCAAATTTAATATAACTTCAAAATTATTTATTAACATACAATATTAGAAATGTGTTTTTTCGTTACAATCATAGTGTACTTGAAACCTAATTTACTCAATGTGAGTGAATCTTAAGCTCGAGTGCTCTTTCTATAGAGCCCTTTCACTGTTAAGGCAATATCTTATAATAAGTTATATACATACAAATAGGTTAAAATAGGTTCAGTTCAGTACAATATAGCTTATGGGTATGTATTTTCGAGCGGATGCCATATTGGCGCAGTGGGAGCGGGTCTGATTGTAAATGCTACGGATGTGGGTTTGATACCTATTCGGGTATATGATAGTATTTAAGTTAATTTGTGTTCATGCTCTAGTGTGTGAGTAAAAATCGCTTCATCAATGATACGTTGTATGAAGAAGTCACGTGGAATATTCATCATAAACAATTATAAATTGCATATAAGTACGCGGCAGTGGGGCGGCATCAGACTTTAAACGCGATTGGTTGTAGGTTCAACTCCCACTCGGAGGAATTACTTATCAAAGTTATCTCCGCTCTGGTAAGACAAAGCGCGGCGTTGAGATCCGCCAATGAACACACAGAAAGAAGTGTGAACCTTTATCCATTCTACAGGAGGCGCTAGAATATAAAAAATGGTATAGTTAAAAAATACGTACAAAATGTAATAAATAAATATCTGAAATGAAAAAATAAGCCTTTTAACTTTATACTGAGCGTTACTCTTTATTTGTGATATCTTTTGTTATTACAAGCATTCTTATAGTACAGTAGTATATTCTTTCACTTACTATAGAATGAATTGTCTTAATAATAAATAATTCTCAATATTCCAAAATAAATTAGATTTCGCTCTTGCAAAAATCTATAAAACAATTTAAAACTTGATTTTTCATTCGAAATAAGCCGTTCATTTGTTCTAAAAACTGAATCAAAATATTGTAACAAAGGGAGAACAAAGTGTGACATTATCTTTTATAAGGTCAAAGTTTCAAAGTAATATTGCCATTGGCAAAATAAAGTCCTACTTCAAAAGTTTTCAAGTAAATTACAAGAACGATTCCCGAAGGTAACTTATTGGGACGTAATGTTTGTAGCTTTTGGAGCTTTTGCATGTTGGACTAACGTTAGGCCTAGCGTTTTCGTTAGAATAAAATATATTATGTGTTATATAAGCTTTATTAACTATTTAGGTGCCATTGAAAATGTTTTCTCATACATTGTTAGCGCCTACTCATGAGAATAGTTATATAAAATAAGTATTTTGAGGTCATCCTAACGCAGAAGGACGTCTGTCTGAAATCATGATTGGTTGAAATTTCGATTGCCACTCAGAGAAATGGTTATATTTCCATTTCCCCATTTTAGTTAAAACAAAGCGCCGTTGTCTCTACTCCCCGGATTTCAGAATTAGTTACATACGATCCTGGGATCCCGGGACAGTCTCGGAATTATAGACAAATAATTAAAAAACACAAAATTAATATTAATTAATTTTGAATATTATAAACATATTATATTTAAAAACTGAATACATATACTCGTATTTAAAAACATAAACAAAAACAAAACAACTGCAGTTTATTTTGCTTTACCCGCGAAGCAGGGTTGTCATAAAAAACCTAGCGACAAACCATTCTCTCCACTTTCCATCCGAAATAGAATGTGTTGAAGCAGAAGTCATCGCTTCACTTTTTCTTAGGTACCAGAGCGGAGAAATGAAAAAAAGTAAGTATAAAAGAGGGAATTGAACCCACAACCAATATCGTCAACCAATGGGGAACGAACAGAATTGACTCTACTTTGCGTATATCATGGGAAACATGCAAATATCCCATAGCTACTGTAGAATGTTCATTAATATATTATACATAGCTATATGGTTCCAATGCGTCTCACTACGCCGCTATAAATTCGTACAATCGCTTTATTTAATACAGTCTAAAGCGACAATCTATTGAAATTGCTATCAATTGCAACAAAATAATACTATCTATATAGAACTTGAATTCACTTGATAGTAACGAATGAACTGAACGTATGTAGATTGGTCGGGTTATATCTAAACAATTTGTGTCTACACTAATTTAGTGGTCACTATCTATTGGTGGTGCTCTAAATATATATTTTTACATATTTAAACAGATTTGCCGTTTTGCAGAAGAGGTCATCTTGACGCAGTGGCGCGTCTGACTGTAAATCTGATTGGTTTTGGGTTCGATTCCTGCTCAGGGGAGTTGAAAAGCGCGTCTAATTACACCTGGTGTTACACAGGGTCGTGTGCGGCGGTGATCACTTACCAGGGATATATATATATATATATATTAGGTACCTAAGACCAAGCACTCAATTGAATTGAATTTCGCCACTCAACAAGCATTGTCTCGATTTTGGCCCGAAAATGGAGAGCGGAGTGTCTTGACGCTAACTTCTCTCTGACTACACTGCTATTATAGAAAATATAGATATATTGGAAATTATTTTGTATTATAGCGTGCTACTAAACTATTATACTCATATAAATAACTTCACACTTATTCCTACATAGCGGGGTAGGAAAAAAGAACCTGAAGTCATATTCTGTTTACTGTTTTTTACCATTTTAAAGACAGGTTGCAGTAACGCCGCACTTTGCTAACCGAAATGGATAAATAATAATTTAAATATAATACCCATAGTGGATTTGAACTCACTATTAACGCTTGGGCAGCCAGACCCTACCTAAATGCGCTACGATCTTTTCTCTTTCCTGTGTTTTACAATACAGATTTTAAATAAAATCCAATTTTAAATTGTAAACATTTGAACTGCTAGTCTATAAAAACATACTGTATTTAGAGGTAAACTAAGATAAATGTTTATTCTAAAAGCATACAAACTAACATATCCTGTACTTCTTCACAATATGGCTTAAAATTGTATAAAACGATTATACTTTAGTTTGAACTTGGGTTCAAAGCTGTACACGCCGATTTTAATTTCACAAAACAAACATTAATTTCCTTCGAAGAAGAGTAAGCTTGTAACGATATGACTTTTTCATTATTTTTCAGCTTTATGAATATTTTTTTTGCAGGATAGCTATAGAGAACCTGGTGTAAAGACTATGCCATCCACTTTTCGCTCTTTCGCCATTTTAGAGACTAAGTAGCGTAACATAACGCCGCGCTCAACAGCTACGAATTAGACAGCCCTAAGAAATGACAATATTTATAAATATAAATCATAAAATCACAATCATCGCGTGTAATGGTCAGGCACTAGAAAACTGTGCAATGTGCAATGATGATGAATGATGTTAAGATATAAATAATTTATATTATCACACTTTACCCACGTTATATGGTAGAATCCCGTTTTTTCCATTTTGGAGGAATTTTAAAAAACCCCTATTTTTGTGCCCCCCCCCCACACTCTTCAAGGAATTTAAATAGGAACCCATCAATTTAGCTGTGCGATGTCTGTCAATCACTCAGTAACGCAAGTGTTTTATAAGTGTAAGTATGTAAGTATAAGTGTGTTAAAAATATAAAAAAAAAATTATAACCTTCCTACAAAGCGCGGTGTTCAGTTCCACCACTCAACACGAATTGAATCGGGATAAAAGTGGTGAACGGAGTCTTCGCACTAGGTGCTCTCTGACCAACCTGTATGCGGGAAAAAGCTTAAAGCTCTAAAAAAATAACCTTCTTAAATAAACAAAGCTCATCAATTACAGATTTTCAAATGATGTCTACGGCCGTTAAAACGATAATTGGCAGAGTGACTTTCCTTGTAGCCGCCAGTAATTGTGCCTGATGGATCTCGTTGCGTGTTTCCCTTATATATTTTATCTAAATATTTTAACTTTTAATATACCTTTTTTATGATGTTTATGAATATGCATTAAAATATTAATACAATTAGTTTAATAACTTAGTGTCTACTCGATTGTGTGACAATTCTTGTTGAGTAGCGGAACTCAACACCGTGTTTTTTTCTAGATTGGAGAAACGAAAATAATATAAGTATTTTTAGTAATGCATTGAGTGAGTATTGAACCCGCAACCATGGAGTTCACAATCAGACACTGGCTGACTGCACCATAAAAGCCTCTTTTATTATATATATATATATATATATATATATATATATATATATATATATATATATATAATAATAATAGATAGAATAATGATTATGAGGATATATTTACTTATGTTATGTTATTTTTAATGCTTTTGACAAAACTAGTATAAGATACTTAGTTCCCTCGTTTCTGCTCATTCTTATATATTAAACGCTAAGTGGTGGAACTCAACGCCTCAAATTATACAAAATATATAAGTATAATTTACTATTCTTTTGTATATCAACATTTCGTTAGTAAATGTTTATTCATATTCAATATTATTTTTAAATCCAAATATACAGAAAAGTTCATTTATCTTACACAATATTATAAGAACAAATATTCCTTCTTTTCTAGTTTCCTTTAACACTTTCCGATTTGAGATTTAAAAATTTTCGAATATAAAAACTTAATTTAAGAGTTGCTTCAAGTAAAATACAATTTCTCAAGTTACTGTTCTCTTTCTTTAGACAACTGCAGTTGCAAAGGATATTTTATATTTAAATTTAATATTTCTTTTATTAAGCTTATTCCCGCATAGGAGCCAGAGAAAAAAGCCGTGTGTCAAGATACTCCGTTCTCCACTTTCCTGCCGAATTCAGGATATTGCGTGTTAAATTAAATCCTGGTCATTCCACCGAGTGGGAATCGAATCCACGACCAATCGCGATTACAGTCAGACGCTATCTCACTGCACCACGATGGGCTTTATCTTTACACCGACATCCTACATATTAAATAATAATGGATAAACAAAAGATTTTTGTTTCTTTAATATTTTATAGTATTACTTACACTCGTAGATTAATATATTTTAACAGTGTTCGACAAAAACAAGGTTTTTTTCAGTCGAAACCAAACCAAGACATCTAACCGAAACTTGTCAAATCGAATAAAATTTATTAATGATATGTTGAAATCTACTATTTTTTACGCATTTGAGCAAGTAACTTAAATAGTGATTTATTAATTTTATACTAACAATTAGTAGTAAATAAATACTTGATATAACGAACATGTCTGTCAACCTTAGTCTTATAAGTAAACTTTATATTCAGCGTTATATACAGTAAATACAAAAGAGAAAAATATTAATAGTTCAAATGGAATTATTGTGCTACTATTTTTGATTAGTTACTTATGTTATACTAAATAATATTTATTTTTAACTTTTTAAAGTATTGTACACTTGGGAAATTGAAAAACAGTTAGAGAAATCGTATTAAAAATTGGACGCAGCGGGATTCAAACCCACGCCTCTTAGATACCATCCAAGCGCTCTGACCTCTAAACCATACATTCTACATCTGGCTACGGTGAAATTTTTATACGCTTATTACAGCTTATTTGTGTTGTTAGCTTAGTTAGAGAAGCTAATGTAATAAGATACGCGCAGTTTCAAAAAATTTTTACTGCCTGCTGATGCTGAAAAGGCTTCGGTGAAGAACTGGATGTTCCGTATCCAGTCCATGATCAACTCTTCTTGAATAGATAGATAATTAATAGTCTATTGAGATATTGTGCCAGGCTTTTCGCTGGTAACCCGTTGTCGGAAATGACTTTTGTAATGTTGGTCAATGTTAGCCGCATCGATATTCTATATCAATGTTTAGTTAACTAATCCTTTATCTAGGAATTCAGCATATTAGCTCTATACAATGCATCTATATTATAGAAGTATTAAGAGTTTGTAGTAGATCTAAGGACCCACGCATAGTCTCATTGAAGGACAGGACGAACATTAACAGGGCATTTAGTATGTTGAAAGCAGTTTATATTGTACTTAATATTTATATATAATTTATCGATAGTTTGCGGTATATCAGGATTGGGTTCACGTTCAGGACATCTCAGAATTCACGAGAACTAAGTTTCAGCGCGGCCAAAGGGTTCGGCTACTTTTTGGTCGAAACCGAAATGGCCGAAACTCAATATTTACGCCGAAAGTGGCCGAATTTTTTTTTTGCGACCGTATTTTTTTAGTAAAACGTAAAAACAACTAGTTTATTATATTCACTGCCTCGATTTCAACGTGAAGCTGATGACATAAGCAAAATTTGACGTTTTTAGGTACATTTCATATTTTTTTTTACAATATCCGGTCGTAAAGATTTACAATAATCTTAAAAAACTAGAACATTAAATGCAGATAATTATTTCCCCACTTCACTGTGTACATTTTCTCACTTACGACCGAAATTACAAAAGCGGCTTCTACTTTGATGTCAGCACTGTTTAATTAACTTTGCTTAATTTTAGATAGAATCCAGTGTCAAGTTACTCCGTTCTCCACTTTCCACCTGAACTCGAGACATTGGTTGTTGACTGGCGGAACTCAACGCCACGTCGCGTCTTTGTCTCATGTACCAGACCGGAGAAATTAAAATAATTAAAATATGATCATTCCTCCGAGTGGGAATCAAACCAGAACCAGTCGCGTTTACAGTTTGACACTGTCCCACTGCGCCACGGTGTCCTTAGTTAGACAGACTGAATATTAGGTAACATATTTTGTGACGGACTGAAACAGGAGGATATCGTGGCGTAATACCACAGCACCTGTAAATAGTTGTGAGTTCGATCCCCAGTCATTTATTATCACTATTACAACAAAACGCGACGTGGAGTACCGTCAGTAAATGTAATCTTTGAAGATTGAGAAGAAGAATGTCTGTGCGTTTGTGCACGCTAGTCTCAGAAACGGCTTAACCGACCTAAATGCAGTTTTGACTATTATATTTTGGTGTTTATTTCATTAAAATCGGTTCCTTAATATAAAACTTACAACCGTTTAAATTATAAATTAAAGCAAAGTTTGTTTATTAAGTGAGAACGCGGCCTGGCGAAAAAACGAATTAGTATGATCTCCTCCTAGTAGCTTACGCAGGCCAAGCCGGGCGTCGCTACCAGCAGAATATAATCTTAACTTTACCCGTTTAGTTTGAGCTTCTCACATTATACCGCCCAGCCGAGGCGAATGAATCCAGCATCCAGCATCAAGGCACTTTTTTCAAATTTCACATATTGCGTGTTTAGTTGCGTAAATTAACGCCGCATTTTCTTTTCCCAGAACGAGAAAATGAAAATAATTTAACCATACACGTTCCCCTGACTGGGAATCGAACTCACTATCAAGTCTACAGTTCAGACGCTTATTATAAGTTTAGTAATTTTGAATATTTTCATAGCAAAGCAGGTATATAGGGCAATTTGCAAGAGATTAAATGCATAAAACGGCTAGCTGTATCCAGATATCTATATATTATCGTATATGATAATATTATGACGCCCTCGCCGCAATTCAATTATTTTTTACGATCAGGTGAAACAATATTGCCGTCAGATAAACGGTGTCCAGCATCACGATGAGCTGTACAGTATATAGGTTAAATATTTCAAGCTATTTTGATACCTGTAAACTTTGAAATAAGGTATATTTTTATATGAAAATATTAAATTATATAAAATAGTAGTATAGAATTACAGTATCTATCTATCTATATATTTGTGTATGTATACTTGAATAAAATTTTATGAATTACATTGAAATTGTACACATTTTTTCATATATTAAATGGGTTAAATAATAAAAATAGATTTTTGTTTCATTATTAGATGTTATTGCATGTTTACATTGCTTTTTTTTTAAGTTAGCAAATGGACACTTTCATGGTGCAGTTAACAATAGAGAGTTTATGCTACCACCATGGTACATGGCTCAATTCTCAGTGTTAGGAAAATTTATAATAAGCCTATAGCCGGATATTTGGATTATAACGCCGGATAATTGCCCCACTTTTCAAAAATATTTCTACTTTTCAATATAATAAAATTATAAAAAATGTGCGCTTTATTAGTATAATGCAGCATGTATACCCAAACACCGGTCTTTGATAAATTATATTGGCCTATTTTACATAATTAATAATGGTTTGAGTTTGAGTCCTGTTTTATTTGACTTCTGAAAGAACAGATAATTACCTACTGTGGTTGGTATAGTAACCTAACGTTAAAAATGCTAAAGAGGATATTTGCCTAGTGTGAGGATAGATGAATCACAAATTTCTAATTTGATATCTTTGTAGCCAGCTTGTCAAACGTGACAGCTGCGGCGTCAACCCTACTGTTCACTTCAGGGTCAAGGTCACAACTTCAATGTAGCAGGTAGCGAATCTTTGCGACCTACCTTAGCTCGTCATTGCCGAGTTCAATGGTGAACGTCTCGTGGTATAATTTGTACCAAAGGTATAATTTCTGTCTTTTTGACATTGATATTTAAGCCAAATATTCGGCATGACTTGTTGTTTGCGCCGGCGGTGCGAAAACGGATACGGATACCTTCAAGATTCGACTCCAACGCATTTCGGGTTACGACTACAAAGTATAATGCGAACAGTGTGGATGCCAAAACACACACTTGCTTCAAACTACTGACTGTTCATAGTGTACAGCAATGGAACAAAACGAGTCTCAAAAGCCTCACAAATTTATCCGTGTATCCTAATCCTTTCAAGTACCAACCAGAAGGCTTCACGAGGAACGCTGTTGAGTTTTTTTTAATGCTATCAAAACAAACAAGTACGTAGAACGACTCTGCTCTTCTCCTATAGTTGACGAACCGAAAATACAGCTTTACATGTGCTTCTTTCAGGTCGGAAGCCAAACTGTGTTCCCGGCAGGATCTTTTCTGAGAGCACTACAAGGCGCTTAAGTAATATTCTAACAAAGACTTTTCCAGCGACAGACAGTAATGTAATATCACGGTATCGCAATCAAAGCGGCCACACTTGTTCTTCTTATATAGGGCCTTCACGCGTGACACTTAAAATATACATCGTATGTTTTTTCCCCCCCACATAACTGTAAAAAGTATACAGTCAATGCCTACTGTGCGCTTATTTTGTTGTTGTTTGATGTCAAGAAATATTCCGTCTCGCAGCTGCGATTTTTCAGCTCGACAAGGACCTGAGAGACATCTTGTTGCCGAAAGATAGATACCAGTGATGATTAGATGCCAGTGTTTTGATCTCGGGTGCATCCAAATATTTTTGTACTTAGCGGGAAGTCTGAACATTGCATTTGTAGCTACAAGATGGAACTGTGCACAAAAACTGAACAGTAGCTGTCCATTGCTGTTCATGCTACCAACTCCATGTCTGCCCAAGAGCTTAGGCCAGACCTCGTGATCTCGACCTATTCTGGCATTTAAATCGCCTAGTATGAGGATTTGTCGACAGCCTGTATCAACTCCACTTAAAACTTACCCTTAATGTCATCGACTTATTCAGCGTTGGAGCAGCTAAAGCGGCAGCTTTGGACCAGCCAGCTCTTTCTTTCTCTTTTTAAGCACCTAAATAACTGGTTCTTGATCGCAAATTCCACGCTCGACAGTCAGGTCGGGATAATTTACGGGTAAAATTCAAATTTCAAACGTCATAAGATGCTGGCAATGTTGTGGCAAAAGTCACGTATATTTAAAATACATTGAACCCACAACCACTTTATACAGCCTATTACTGTATGGTTATAACTCTAAAACGGTAATAGAAAACGTTTTTAATATTTTTATTAAACATTTACAATTAAGAATATTAAGAACTTAAATTCAAGACACGTTCTCGCTACGAGTTCTGTGCCTAGAACACTTGCCTATCAAAACCCTCTTAACAGAAAGGCTCAGATGCGTTTCTGGAGTAATTCAATTAGTATTTGTACCGACGTTTTTGTTTGTATATAGTATATACTATTGGCTGATTGCATTATTCAATAAGCGTCATAATTCTTGTGTCTGTATAATAAATATTATTGACAATGATAAATTCAATCGAAACCGTTGCATCGCTGTGTGACTGTCTGAATGATCACACGATGGTTGTGGGTTCGATCCCCACTTAGGGGAATGATTAAATTAAAACTATTTTACTGCTTTAACTACTCTTTGTTCTAATAAGACAAAACGCGGCGTTAAGCAGCGCTACTACTAACGCAATATTTTAAATTCAGATGGAAAGCGAAGACCGAATTTTCATGACGCTAAATTTTCTTTGTTTATCCTCTCTTTTAGGAATTCGATTAGGAATTCGGACAGGTTATGTGGTGCTCTCGACTGGCAGATGTGGGCCGGCTGATGCCACGG
The DNA here is from genome assembly GCA_038994665.1 of Podotricha telesiphe. Lineage (NCBI taxonomy): Eukaryota > Metazoa > Arthropoda > Insecta > Lepidoptera > Nymphalidae > Podotricha > Podotricha telesiphe. Next base: position 224,853 of record JAOYRR010000433.1, on the reverse strand, counting down.
GACCGCCCCGGTCTTATTTATTCAGTCTTCAGTTTTTTAAAGCAACGAACCAGTAGAATGGAGTGTCTCAACAATATTTATGCTCAACTAGTTAGAGTAAGTAAGTGAGTAATTTTTATTATATGCCAAAATATATGTCATCCAACATTGACGAGTACCGGAACTTTCGCAAATGAACGGTCTAAATAATGAAAATTGACAACCGTAAGCAATTTTACGCGTAACCATCCATTGTGTGGGAGTCAAAATAATAATAGATTGGTTACCTCCTGTATTCGAGTACCGGCTAGTGTTCACTGTGTAATCAATTTTGTTTGCGTTTATTAGAGCGTCGCATCTCTCTACTGTTGTACTGACGAGCTAAGAGTGAAAAAGAATTGAAAAAATGTAAATTTTCAGAATATTAAAAAATATTGAAGTTGAATTTTGTGACCTTTTTTTTTGGCCGAATGTTTGTAGGCTTTTTTACATTCGGGTATATTGGTAAAGATTTTTCTTTTTGTAACTTTATTTCCGCGGCTTGTTAGGTAGTTGAAAAAAAAAACTACTTTAATCACTCCGTTATGAGCTTTCCTTGCATGTGTGTATAATATGAATCCATTTTCCATTTTTTGGTAAGTACATATTTAAGGAGAATTTTTCATTTACTGCCGTTTTAAAGACGATGCGACGAAACTTCGAAAGGTTCAAGCCTTTTTTCGCGTTGGAAACAATCAGCGAAAACCTAGTGACAAAATACTCTATCCTCCACTTTCTGCCCTAGCACGAGACAATGCCGCGCTTTGTCTTGCCACTAAAGCGTAGAAATAGAAACAATTTAGATATAACCATTCCCAGCGGCAATCACTTAACCTCAGGTGACCTGCTGGTTTGCAGGGTCTTATTATATAAAATAATAGTAATAATACTTTTCAATATTTATATGTATGTATATCCAATAAATGTTTGTATTTCATACATAAACATTTATTAGGCACATTTCAAATGTACACATTACAACAAACAAACGTCCAATTTATCCATAATGGCATAAATATCGTTTACCCAAAATTATAATATCCAATGAATTAATTCGACCAAATCCAACTCTACGAATTAAACAGTCAGCTTTCCCAGACCTTGGCTCACTCTTTAGAAAAATCTAATTAACAAGATGCAATTAATCCCTTACTTTGTTAGAACTAAATCAATATACAATCTTGAACAATAAAAACTTTGATGACGTTAAATTAACTTCATTAGCCGATTGTAAATCGCGGCAAACTACTGAACTTGCCTCGTAAATTGAATGGCTGCGTCGTAAATTTTGTCGTAAATTCGAATAGATTCGTAGTTAGAAGTGCAAGAAGCTTCGATATTTTTTAATTTAACTTTAAGATTTTCGCTTCACTGAAAGAATGTTAAAAACTGTTTCTTTAAAATGGAACTTTGTACAATGTAAGTTAGTCTGTTTCAGTCAATAATCGGGAATTATTAAAAAAAGGAATATTAATGAGCTTTAATAAATTAAGACAAAACGCGATGTTAAGTTCCACCAGTCAATTTGAAATATATTAATTTCTGGAGAATAGAGTATCTTGACATTATATTCGATACTTCTCTGGTGTGAGGGAAAAAGCGAGACGCTGGAAAAAAATTAAGAAAAAAATAACACGTTAGTACAATTGAATTGCAGTAAGAGTGCCGAATCTATTAAATCTAAGACTTTTTTATAAGACACATTTTTGATTAATTGATTAAACTCATTGTGATACATATACATCGTGTTGAATGGCTACGAGACGCCACCTATTTTATTTTTTTATATACGTGAAATATATTTAAATGAATATAAGTACGAATGTGCGACTGTGACAATTAACTGAAATGTACTCATAACCAACTAAAAAAAACAGAAAACTTTCCTCAAATGTATATTAAAAAAAAGGAGAAAAATTAAAATAGTAATGAAATATAGGTATCATTATTCTATATACGAGTATAAGGTAGAACTTAACGCTGCCTTTTGATCTAGAAAGAAAGAAATATCTGTCGGGTGCATAAAATTATTAACTACTCTTAACTTTTGAGTTCTTATTTAACCTTAACTTTTGAGAAACGCTTACCGTCTTTTACATTATAAATACATTTTTCTAGAAGAAATCTATAAATTTACATAAAACTATTTTCTTTTTACGTCTATACGCTAGTGACTCCGTCTTCGTGGAATTCTCAAATTAAAGTAATTTTAGTTACTTCTTATTACATCAGCCATCTGCAAGTCCGGTCAGTACAGCAAAACCGGTCCATCCGTTCCAGAGATAAGCTGGAACAAAGAGACAGTCAGATAAAAATATGACTTGACTTGACATGACTTTCGTCATGGTCGCTCAACTGGTGATCTTCTAGTAAACCTAACCCTAACGCTGGTATGCTGCTATAGAAAGCAAGAAAGAGGGCCTGGCAGTTAGTTTGGACATGGCGAAGGCCTTTGACCACTGGGCGCTCCTTGAGAAATTTCCGTCATACTTACGAGCTTCCCGAGAATTTATGCAAGTGGTTGGATCACTGTCGATGGCTTTAGCTCTAATTACATGCCCGTGAACGCTGGCGTCCCCTAAGGCTGTGTGCTGTCCCCTACACTGTTTATCCGGCATATCATTGACATTTTAGAGGATCTTTGCATTGATTGATAGCAAAACTATACTATCATCTGCATAGGCAGACAATAGCATGGTGGACGCCGTATACATCGGCCTTGTAGATCTTTCTCGGGAAAACGTCGATGAGTGAGAAAACTTGTCTCTTCTGTTGAGGCATACCTCGGATGTCTCCTTATGGGTTGAAAGGAACCTAGTTCAATTTAACCCACCGAAGACACAAGTTTGCGCGTTAACCACTAAGAAAACCCCATTTGGCGTGCCACCAGTTTTCGAGAATACTCCTCTTAAAGCCACGTCCAGAATCAGCATATTGGGCCTGAACTTTTCGAGTGACAGCCAGTATCGCGATCATCTGGAAAGCAAGACAAGCTGGGTTTCATTGCCAGAGCAAGACAGTACTTCACGCCTAAACACCGCTTGGCCCTGTATAGGGCCCAGGTTCTGCCTCACATGGAGTACTGTTCTCATCTCTGGGCTGGTGCACCCCAGTATCAGCTCGATCCATTTGATCGCATACAACGTAGAGCCATTCAAATCGTTAAGGACTCAATAATCTGTGAAAAGCTTGACACTTTGGCGTTGCGTAGAGACGTTTCCTCTTTGTGCGTTCTCTACTGCATTTATCATGGGGAGTGTTCTGGGGAACTGTTTGACTTGATTCCTGTCACTGTATTTTCCAACCGTGTAGTACTGTGTACCTAACCGACTGAAATACATTCATAACCATCTGGATATGTGGCACTCTACTACTGTGCGGTTTCGTAGGAACTTCCTTTCATGTGCCACTCATTTGTGGAATGACCTACCAGCGGCAGTGTTTCCAGGTGGATTCGATATGAGTACCTTCAAAAAGTGCGTCTATTCCCACCTTAAAGGTCGGCAACATCCCTGTAGCTCCTCTGGTGTTGCTCGGGGTCGTGGGCGGCGGGGATCACTTACCATCAGGTGACCCGAACGCTCGTTTGCCTTGTCAATGGAATAAAATAAAAATTGTAAAATGTATGTAGTAAAAAGCAGTAATTTTAATATTATCAAGTCCAATAGTCCTAGTCATTCCATTTACCGATTTCCTTGAGAAAGTAAACGTTAAACTGGACCAATTATAGTTTCAATAAATGTTTATTTTTTAAATAAGTTGTAATAGCCCGTATGAGAATTTCGACGAAGCCGAATATATAACGTATGGCTTAGCGTTCAGAGCGCTTAGACAATTCCGATAAGTGCTTATTCGGATCTCGCTACGTTCAATAGTTTTATAAAAAATATTTTCAATTACAGTCGTTGTTCTTTTTTTTTTATTTATGCTTTAAACATCCTGAAAAAATGTACGTTCCCCAAGTACTGCCCAATTTCGAGACAAGACGTTCAGAGTGGCGTAACATAGAAAGAAGAGCTAGAGCGGAAAAGTGAACATAATTTAAATATAATTATTTACCCATATGGGAATCGAGTCCACGACCATCGTGCTTACAGAGTATTTACTGCATTTCTATATATATATATATATACTCATCTTCATGCTTTTTCCCGGAGTCAGAGAGAACCGAGACATTGCATCTTTAGTGGTGAAACTCAATGCTGCGCTTGATTCTAGGTACCAGAGCAGAGAAATAGAAACATTTTGATATAAAATAAAAAAATAATCATGATGGAGGATAGAGTCTTGACACTAGGCTCTATATATCTATACAACCAATATTATTTACGTAAATCCAAAAATGTTTGAGCAATAAATAATAAAATATATATTATATAATTTAGAATAAAGCCGTAAATGTATATCATTGATTCATCTATATAATACTATTCTAACATTATTAGCGACGGAAGTGCTAACAGTTGTAAGCGGAAATGCTGTGTAAGTCAATTCTGTCAATGGAATTAACGTGTTCGTAATTATATGTAATGAGATAATTATCTTGCGATACGTTTTGGATAAATCAAGGTAAATTACGCGAGTATATATTTTAATATATGGCGGTGGCTATAGGTTCTAGTCCCATTTGCTTTGCAAATATAATCGAACTTATACGTTTTGTAGATCCTGTTGGTACAGTGGTTATTGCTATCTGTAATAATCTGCATAACAGATTGTAGGTTCCCAACTTTCTTTATATGTATTTTAAGCCTTTGCTGTACTATTCTATTCTAATTTCCATATTTCGTTGTGTAGACTACGAAACGCAAAATTAAATTTATTTCCATCCCGTAAAAAAATCAGGAAATACTTTTCGTGGTGCTTCTTCACTACCCAAGGAACTAAATTTCATATATCTTCGTTCAGCAGTTGCGGATGCGTGTTATCTATCATTCATTCAGTTAGTAAAGGTTTAAAATGGTACATACTTTCAGTTTAAATAGGTACATTTGTAAATACAGTAGTAAGTACTTAAGCAATAATTAATTTAATCAATCTTATTACATGATCACAATTTGAACTTAACTTAAATTATATTATATCTTAATATTCAACACCATTTATGTATAACATATATTTTACAAAGCCTTATTTCTTTTGGTAACAAAATACTTTTGTTCCTTACATATTTGTAATTACTTTCTGTTGTTTTTCATTTAATATTAGTTATGGTGTACAATTAAGTATAAACAAACAAATAAACTAAAACTAAAAAACTAAACTAAACTAAAAACTAAAATATTTTTTTTCTTATATACTTCAATAATATTACCCTACAATACTAGTTAATTCCTCCTCCTATGAAGACCAATAGCACAGAAAAAAGAGATACATATCTTAGGAGGTGGCCTTCACCCAGTCTTGTCACCAAGGATAATTAAGTATTTAGAAATTATATTTACTACAGTTAAAACAAACTGAGACCATCGATAACATATACGGGAAAACATATTTTTAGAAAACGTATAAAAATTTGAACGCACCGGGATATAAACTTGCGACTAATGAAAATCGTTTAAGCGGTCTGACCGCTAAGCCATGCGTTCTACATCCGGCTCGTCGCAATTCTTACACGGTTATTACAAAATGTTAAAGTATTTAATAAATAGCATTCTAATTTGCCAAACGATTGTACAAAGAATAATCTTTGGGTAGCAGAAATTTGTAAAAAACTCCCTACAGAGACACTAACAACAAATATAAGTTGTAAAAATATAAATATTGGCGTAGCTGACATATTACTTTACAACAAATGTTATAAATACATACACGGGATTGGTTATGGATTCGATTCCTACGCAGGGGAACGATTATGCAATATCTCGACTCCGGGCGGAAGGTAAAGAACAGAGTGTATTGACACTAGGTTCTCTCTGACTACCCTGATATGCAGTTGGTTGCAATACATATAAATACAAACAAAAATATATTATAAGTTAGTTAGTTATTAATTTTATGTAATTATTAAGTTAAAATGTAAGAATGGTGAAAGCCTTTATTAAGGCTTCTTTATTTAATTTCATTTTTTACTTATTAATGAAATTCAGGTTCAACAGTTATGCCGTAACAGAATCCAAATTGCATAGACGCTGGAGTGCGGTGTGCAAATATTGTACAAATCATTGACCGGAATCGTTGGAACACGGAACATCCGTTAGCTTTGTTAGCTGTCGACAGTAATACTGCAACACTGTAGCTAGTATATGTTACAGATATACATACATAAATATCGTCGGGGCGTAGTGGATAAACGTGAATATGAAGTAGTTATAGGTTCAGCCTTACGCTTTTTCCCATGTAGCAGAGGGTAGTCAGAGAGCCCGAATCTGAGGCACAGCGTGTTGTCTTGTCACCAGACCGGAGAAATGATAATTATTTCTGGTCCGAAAGCAAAAAACAAGGCGCTGAGCTCTGCCACTCAACACCCAATGTTTCGATTTCGAGCGGAAAGTGGAGAACGGAGTGTCTTGACACTAGTTTCTATCTGAATGCCCTGCTATGCGGGAAAAAGCGTGAGGCTGTTGTAATTTTATATGGTGTCAATGTTACTTGCAAATAAATAACTATCCAAGAACGATTATCACAGTAATGTAAATCCAAACTAGGCAAATCCCGTATTAAGGTGACTAGACAACTTATTAACAATGGCCGTTTAAATTTTCAAACAAAATGATTAATTTGCATTCATATAAATAAAATACGCATGGAAATTGCAAATACGTAGACAAAAATAATAAAAGAGAGTTGTGGCTTTAGGCTCTCCGACAAAAGTTTAATTTTGAGACTGCCTTTCATTTAGCAAAACGGAGAAATGAAAATCTACACATATAATAAAAATGTAACTTTACATTGAAGATATATGAAAAAAAAATGTTATATTTATCAATGTTGTAAGACTAAAAATAACGATTTTTTTCTGATTGTCTGTTTGTTTGTGCACGATAATCTCAGAAGCGGCTTAACCGATTTAAATGCATTTTGACTATAGTATTTTGGTAAGCTTCCCTTAACATTTAGTGATTAATTTATTTCAATCGGTCCGTAAATAAAAATGTTACAATAATTTAAATAAAAAATTTAAGCAAGGTTTGTGATTGAAGTGAGAATGCGGACGAGCGAAGAAACGAAATAGTTTAGCTGTGTAGTTTACGCAGACCAAACGTGAGTGGGTCGCTAGCAAATAATAATATAATCTAAATAAAATTGTTGCGCTGAGTGAGAATCGAACTCACAATCATCGTGTTTCAGTCAAATAATGCTCCACTGCCACGATAGTGTCAGTATTGAAGGACATACAAATATAATTTTTTTCTGTATAGATATTAATTTCTATTACATTTTTCAGTACAGTAAACATTTTTCTGTTCAATTTTTTTAATTTATTAAACCCATTAAATTGATAAAGGTTGATTTGGTTATAAATATTGAATTTTGTAGGCATATTATCTAATATTGAAAAAAAAAGTTATTGAAACATATAGTAGTTTTAATGTAAGGCCATTGTGGCGCAGTGGGATAAAGCCTATTTGCAAACACGATTGGTTTGTGTTGGACCTTCTCTCGGTGGAAATAATAATATTTAAACTACAAGTACTTCTCCTTTCTGGTAAGACTAGCCACGTTCAGTTTCGCCACTCAATATGGAATTCAATCTCAAATTCGGGCGGAAAATGTAGAGCGGAGTGTCTTGACACTAAGGTATCACTGACCATATCCGTAAGTAATTAGCTTATGTTTAATAAAAGCACTGTAGTTTGAGATTTTTAAAGTATATTATTGGAAAACTTATATCTATATTAAATTTATATCTAGTTTACACTCATAGTTTTCTTCGTTATTCTATGTAGTAGAAACTTAAGACGAAATTGAAAGCATACCAATCTATCGTCTGTTTATATTCAATCTCTCCTAGGACCAGTCTGGCTAACTCCGATAACAGAATCGAAATTGACTTGATTGACTCAGCCATAGCTTTTACGCTATTAAAGTATAACGTTAGCTAGTTGCCAATTATATCCTAGACAGACTTGGTGTAATTTTCAAATCCATGGTCAAATATAGAAAAATAATTACAGTTAGTCAAATGCAAAAATATTATTTGGATCGATTTCCACTAGAGAGAAATTCATTAAAATACTTTTTTTTTATTAATATTTTTTAATAATAACAAATAACAACCAATCGCGTTTACAGTCAAAAGCTGTCCGCCGCCACGATGACCTCCAGGTACTTGTGAAATTTCTTATATATAATCCACCATTTTCATATTCCATTCATCCACGAGACTCTTTTACAAAAGAAATCGACAAGGGCCTCAACTCTTAGCGCCCTAAAGAAGGGTTAGTTCTAAAATCATATAAGTTCCTTGGAAAGGGCATAATCACTCTCTCAAGTGCTCTTGCACACAGTGGGTGGTGTAAGTGGATATCCAGTATTTCAAAATGTTTTGATTTTATTCCATTACTAGTGACCCGCTCGCGGTTTCGTCTGCGTAAACTACACGACTAAGTTCGCCCGCGTCACTCGCTCTCTTAAATCACAAACTTTGCTTAAACTTATACTTTAAATGGTTGTCATTTTTTTATGAAACGATTGAAATGAAATGCACACTAAATGTTTAAAAAGGAAATTTACCAAAATATTATAGTCAAAACTGTATTGTAATCGGTTCAGCCGTTTTTGAAATTGACGTGCACAAACGCACAGACAAATAGAAGAAAAAATTTAAAATCATAAATTTAGCTATTATATTGATAAATAAATATGCCCACAATAATATATTTTTTTTGTATATCTTAAATGTCGGACAGCGATCAGTGACATTTTTATTATATATATATATATAGATATAGATTATATCTTATATTTCAATTTGAGACTATAGTAACGCAGTAAACTAGTGTCCGACTGTAAACACTTTGAATTCCCACGCCCTCAAGCCTGCCCAAATGATTATATTTATATTATTTTCATTCTCCGCTCTGGTAAGACAATGCACGTTTAGTTCTGCCATTCAATATGGAATATCTCAAATTCGAGCTGGAAAGTGGAGAAGGGAGTGTCTAGACACAAGGTTCTCGTTGACTATCCTGCAATGCGGAAAAAGATGTAAAGCTGAATAAAATATATAAACTTCATATATTATTAATAAGCCGTGAACGCGTGAAGAAATGGAGGACTTGGTCTTTTGGCAATAATTTCTATTTCTGTTCCGATATAGGAAAACCCTTAAGTATTTGAAAAAATTAAACAATTATAAATTAGGGATTTGAAAAAAAAAACAATTATAAATTTGGGATTTGAACACATCAATTGACTAGTTTATTAGAAGCAAAACAGCGTTACGCTTCCACACATATCGGGACACTAAGAGAGAGCCTAGTGTCAAGATATTCAGTTCTCTACTTTCCGTCCAATGCCGAACCTCAATGATACATTTTTTTTAAGTAGCGTAGCAGGTAGCCTAAAAATTAATATATTTTAAATATCATTGCCCTGAGTGGGAATCGAACCCACAATCTACCGCGCTTACACTCGCTGTCTCATTTCGCCACAATGGACTCAAATAATTTCTGACTCTCCCATATTGTGTCAGGTAAGCTAAGAAATGCGGATGACTCATAAATAGAACGTAACAGGATTTGAACCTACGTTTATTAACTATGAAATTTCGAAGCAATCGCGCTATACATTTTTATTGAATTACGTCTAAATTAATATAGGAAACAGAAAAAAAAGAAAATACTTATATTTTTTTTATTTTCACATCATTAAATCATACAATGAAAAATGATTATCTAATACACAAATAATTCTATAAAACATATTAACATTACACATTACACACAGCTTCTTAAAATAAAAAAAAACACATTATGTGTTTATTTACTTGATTGTAGATAGAGTGAATAGTCTAGTGATTAGTGACTCTTTTCTCCATTTGTATTGACTTTCAAGTCATTTTTACTTGCATCTTGTATACTTGTACGTATATTTCAATACAATATGTATTTTTTATTAGTTATTTGAAATTATTTTTTAACGTGCTTTCATCAAATTCACCTGTATCTAGAAATTTATACATGAAAATCTCTAAACGCTATTTTGCCCAACATCAACAACCTTATATAAATTTTGAAATAAAACTATTTTAACCGGATTAATCGCGTATAATTTTGGTATTCGAAAATACATTTTATAACCCGACGTTTCGAACACTTTACAGTAGTCCGTGGTCGGAGGTAGACTGAGGTGGCACTTGTCTGTCATTTGATACAATTATTATCTCAAACTAAGGCCAACGATTTTTAGTTGCCTCGCGTACTGCCCTGGATTCTTGCAAAATGAGCTGACTGTATCTTACTGTATCATATATATTTGATTAATCCGGTTAAAATAGTTTCAATTCAAAATGTGTAATAATCGTGAAAATCAAAGAACTTATAACCTTATATAAAGCTTGAAAAGTTACACACGTGTCCGAATCCGATGACAAAACAATATTTTAACAAAATAACATCCTTGCTACGACGGCCAGGCTAACGAGAAAACAATTTTAAGCGTGCTTCCTTTTTATTTTTAAACCCATTTCTTTGTTGAGGATTTATGATAACTTGAATTTCTGGAAACAAAATTCCGTGTAAGTCGTTCCTGTGTGAAGTTATCTATCGTCAGTATCGTCTATATCTTCCGCTATGACTCGCTATCATAACGACTATTGAACTTACTGACTTTCGATGTTAAACCTTAGAATAGAACATCGAACTTAATATGTTTCATTTTTAAATTAAATACTCTAGCTTAATGGGCTCTGACTGTAATCAGCATCTGTAGAATACGAATTTTTCAAGTTCTTTTCTGCCATAAAAATTATTCTCCATAATAATATAATTAAGTTAAATAGTAAAGCTTATTACAAATTTCAAAGCATACTTACAATGATAATAATAAAAATTACAAGAAAATATATGAAGAGATCAAACATTTCCTTTAAAAAAATCTTAAATTTGTGACTATCTTAAAAAATAATACTTAAAAATAAGTATTTACAATGATCAAAATTAAATAACTTCCATACAAACATTTCAAATCGTTCACAATTTTCGATTAAATTTTATAAGATTAATTTTAATTTTGTAAAGCTCTAGGCTTATATAAATTTAAATGATGTATATGAAACTGACAGGTTGCCTAAAAAAAAACCAAACCTTGTGAATTTAAAAATCTGACAAATGTCTAAAACAAATATAATTTTAATATTTTTTTAAAGTGTTATAAGCACACTTAGGAAATTGAAAAATACATTTAGAAAACGTTTTCTAAATATGTATTTTTTATTTAATTTTAATGTAAATATAACATTCAAATAAAAAAAATGGTACATATTGACTTAAATAAAAAATATATATATATATATATATTTATTTATTAAAATAAACCATATTCACTATTGTTACTGTATTTACTTAATTTAAAAAAATATGATACATACTTACAAAACAAATGAGTTGGCAGTTTTTTTTAAAATAAATCTGTAAAGCGTTTGATTCGTCATCTATATGAATTCGAAATTATTTTTATTTACATGAGATCTCTTTGTAAAGCTTAAAATAGGTAAAAAAGAACTGCAAAGCTCTTCAAAAAGTTCAATTAAAATTAAGTTACATTAGAAGTAGTTTACAAATCATCAGTCTCAATAATAATTAGTTGTACATTAAGTTCACAAATAATTGAGAGGAAAGAGGGGGAAACTGGCATAGAAGAAAAAAAAACATTACTAAAATTATTCTTAAAGTAATAAATTACTTCTAAGCCAAATACTAAAATTATTATTTGATACATACATATTATGTATATATGTTTAAACACACAGAAAGTGTCAAAAATGACGTACTAAACTATACGTAACGAAATAAGTTAACAGTATTTGTGAACTTAGTGGAATGTAATATTCTAGAACAGTCTAAATTTAAAAACGAATTGACATTTTACAAGACGGCCTTAAGACAATTTAAATATTAGGACACTTTTAGATTAGACGCGTAAGGAAGCGCTACAATGGCACTATCACACTGAACGCCTCTAAATTAAAGGCAACCTTACATAATAAACCTACTAAGCTTATACTCTATGTTTTTAAACAAAACCTTATAAAAATGTATTCAAACATTTGTACACAAAATGCGGGTAGTTTTGTGTTTTGTTTATTATGTCTTAAGACAGTCTTATTCATTAGGTGCAATATAACTATTATTGTATTAATCTTATTTCTACGTTCTTTGACATATACACTTAAAGCTATAAATTTAGGCTTTTCTGAGTATTGAATTAAGGATTTGCATAAAAATATTGTTTAAAAGTTATTGAAGAATGTAATTTTCTATAATATATTCATAGGTAATTTGATTTATTGGACGAAGATAGTTTTCTACTTTGTCATACAAATAATTTATTATATGATTAATAAAGGGGGAATAGGGGGTGATAGTATACTTTATTTCTTAATTCGAATTTAAAAAAAAACATTAATTACATTCTTCATTAACATTCAACACGAAATAGCTATTAAAGTTTAAATTCAAACTTAAATTAGTTGTTCGGTTTAGAACCCAATGTTAATTTAATGTGTTTTTAAAAAAAAACCTATTTACACGTGAGTTCCTGTTCCTGAAAAGGAGGAAAAAATAAATTGAATTAACTGTACTGTTTCTTTTTTTTCGAATTCGAGACATTGCGTGTTGAGTGGCGGAACTCAAGAACGCGCTTTGTGTTACCAGAGTATAAAAAATAAATAAATTAAATATAATTCCTCCGAGTGGGAATCAAATCCACAATCATCGCGTCCAAAGTCAGACGCTGTCAGACTGCTACAATGGCTTCATAGATTTAAATTACTTTTAGGTATATACAAATATAGCTTAATTTTCATGAGAACTGAACGTGTTCTAAACAGGAAAAGATATATTATAAAGATTATTTATTATATTATACTATATTTATAGGAATTATATAAATAAAACAATGAATATAAATAATGTATAAAATTTTAAGTATTGGGATTTGTGCCCAATACACAAGTTCTCTAAGATGACCAAGTATTTTCAAAATGTTATGACAGATTTTTTGATGTTTCTAGTATATCATATTTATATAATTGCATAAATAACGATGTTTTTATTTTAAAATATATTTTAGTTACCTTTGGTTGAGATTTGAGATGAATGCATATTCCCCGGATTAGAAGGTGGCAGGATATATAATGACTGATGACCGGATGACTGAGGTGGAGGCTTAGGCACCTATTCAAAGAATTAAAAAAATCTCCATTTAATCCACTATAGCTCAGGATGGTTTACATCTACATATAGGCTACAGTTATGGAGTACGAATCCACATAGTAATAATAGTATTATAACAATTGTCATTTCTTTGATCTGTAAGAGACAAAAAGTGTATTTAAAAATATAAATTGCAAATATTGTATTAAGAAAAATGTTTACTTGAGGCTGGGCATTGTTGCTACTGCACGAAGATATGGGTGGAGATGTGAACGGTCTTGAAGTCGATGATGGCGATGGTGATATTACTGATGAGCCTAATAAGTATATCATATTATATATATTTTTTTTACAAAATGAGCTGCAAAATGAAATTAAATAAAAAAGATAATTTCTTATATTTCTACTTAAGTACTTTTACGTTTGTCTTGCATTTTTTTTTCAGTGGACGCATTTTTCCACATATCCACCCGGCTAGGCAGACAGAACCTGGTGTCAAAACAATCTATTTACCACTTTCTGGCCCAGTTTGAAACATTGCGTGTTTACTCAACGCCGCCTTTTGTCTTATTAGGGTAGATAAATAAGAATAATTTAAATATAATCGTCATTCCCTTAGGAATCGAACCTATGACCGATCATCGCGTTTTCAGTTAGCGCCCACTGCGTCACGATAGCTTTCGTTATATCTATTGAAATAGATTATTAAAATTATCATAGTCTTTTATTTTAAATATTATTTTTTTTATGAACATTAAATTAATATAAGCTAAAGGGGAATATTATATACATACTATACTGTTATTATTTTGAACTTACTCGGTGGTAAATGATTGGTGTTGCGTAACGTGTAATATGGCGGTGGAGCATTCTTGGCAGGATTATTTATTGCTGGCAGGTAAGCTGTAAAATATAAAACTATTAATACAGTCCTTATAAAAAAACAGAAAACATATGTAATTGTTTTGAAAAAAGAGTTTATTGTAAATATATATACATAAAATAAGAATGTAACTAAAATTGAAAAAGACGTATTTAGAAAACGTTTAAAAATTTGAACGCAGCGGGATTTGTGCCCGCGCCTCTTGATAACCGTTCAAGAATGTAACTGATCGCTGTCCGTACATGGAAGATATATGAAATAAAATATAATTAGGTGCCCTTAATTATATTTTATCAATACAATAGAACCCAAAACAATGATTTTTCTTTCGGTTTTTCTGTTTATCTTCGTTTGTGCACGCTAATATCAGAAATTGCTTAACAGATTTATATTTATTTTCATTATTGTATTATAGTAAAGTGCCCTTAACATTTAGTGTTTTTTTTTCATTTCAATCGTTACAACAAAAATGGTTACAAACATTTAAATTATAAAATTTGTGATTTAAGTGAGAACGCGGACGGGTGAAAAAACTAAATAGTTTCGCCTGCATAGGCGAAACCGCAGGTGGGTCGCTAGTATATAAATAAACATAAATTTTTATGTATTAGATGTTAGATCATCTTTTAAAACTTATCATTCAGGCTAGACGTTTACGCGACTGGTCGTGGGTTCGATTCCCACTCTGGGGAATGACTTGATATAATTCATTTTCATTTCTTCCTCCCTGGCATCTAGGACAAAGCGCGGCGTTGAGTTTTGGTTTTGAGACAGATACAGGTTTTTGAGATAAACAAAATTAAATATATTCTAACATAAACATATATTATTCAATTAACTTACGGAAAACATTAGTATCTCTCAAATATGGGTTCCCGTAGGTCGCAGCATATCTCACATCAACTCCACTGGTTAGGATTACTCCTGAATTTCCCATGGGTATGACTGTTGCAGGGCAAATACCATTATTACTATTTTACAAAACTAGTGTGTACTTAGTTCACATTAGATGTATCTTATATACTGACAGATACTAGACAGTAGCTTGATTTGTATTAATGGAGTCCTGAAATGGGTTCGAATCCAAGAATTGTTCAAGTTAAATTTGTTCTCTGCTCTCTGTTCCTCGAATAATTAGGACAATTCTATTTTCTTGGAATCGATATTCAATATCATAGTGTTAACTTATGGCACTATGAATAAACAAAACTACAAATCTATAAAGTATATAAATTAATGGTTTTACACATACACATGTGTACAAATAAATACAGAAATTTAAAAACGGAAATGGTTCGAACTGATGCTACAATTTTGTTTTACGTTAAATACAAACAAGACAGATAAAGTAAACAATACTATTTCAAGAAATACAAATTCAAATTAGTTTTTTACACAAACAGAACAAAACATAGAAAAACAAATCAACGGTTTTTCATATATTATATCAGAAATTTAAACGGAAATTTGTTAATTAGTAACGGAGTCGTGGTATAATATATCCTACAAATTTTATATGTAAAGGATAAACTAAATATGCTTATATGCTTTTAATTACTTCAAACAAAAATATCCATAAGTCATTATTTATTATTATTATTAGATAATAATAATAAATAATGACTTATGATAATAATAATAAATAAAACATAAGTCAGTGTTTTAAATCAATTTACGAATTAAACTTGGCTTAGTCAGCATATATTTAAAATTTAAAATTGATTATCATTTATAGAAATGTTGTAATATTTCATAGATTTACCAAAATTTCACATTTCATTTTTCACTTATTAGAACATAAAACAAAATAAATTGTAAGTATTAAAACTTCTGTTCTAAAGTATTCACAAACAGATGCGAAACAACAGGGACAATGCCCAAAGTTCAACCTAAAATTTATGCATTGAAAATTATTCTTGGAAACATATTAAATTAAAAATAAGCTATATATTGTAGTAGACTGACGACAATCAACATATAGAGATTAGTCATTTTCTCATATTATTCTATTTATTTTATATATTAAATCATCATACTCAGCACTCCAGTACTTCTTGTCCCATAATATTAAAAAAATATTTAAGGTACTCGTGGTCACCCTTAAACACACACACACACACACACATACTTACAAATCCTAATTTTTATATTTTTGTATAAATTTTTCATTATTATTTTTATTATTATTAATTGGTTACATATTTTTTTTCACATCATATGTATTTTCAACTTTAGTAATTCATAATTGTTAGTTACGACGCTTGTGAGGCGGGCGTTAATAGCCGCGACACAGTTTACATACTACTGCGGCACTTATCGTACATAATTCTTTGTGAATATTCTGTTAATTGTTGAAAATAAGGTAATAAAATATATAATATAGGAAGTATTTAAATAAAATATATTATTATATTACATTTACCATCTGGTCCAATCATCCCCAGCCTCCCGCAACTACCTTGCCGGTTCAGAGATCCACAGTGGCTCTGATATGTGGATGCATTAGTCGTACTTCTGGATAGCGACCCACTTAGCGAGTCGTTTGCTTGCGGAGGGGCGTAGTCGCGCGAATAGTCGACGTATGGCACATAGCCGTTGCTTTGATCTTGAGCCTAGTGAATTTAAAATTTAGTTAGTAATACACTAGTCGTAGAGTGACAAGTACCAAGACTCTCCGCTCTCCAATTTCCGCCGGAAGCTGAGACATTGCGTGTTGGGTGGCTGAATTCAACGCCACGCGAAATCATAACAAATTAAATACAATGATTTCCCTGAGTGGGAATCGAACATAAAACCAATCGGGTCACTGCGCCACGATTTAAATTTTCACGGCTTAAATTTAGTTGTATTATATATTTTTTCTTTTATTGAGTTATTATTGTTTTTAATTATACATATCGAAGCTAAGAGTATCTTTATTTTTATTTTACAAATCAGCCTGAAGCAAGGAAGTTTTATATAATTTATTTTTACAAATTGTAGCTTAACATTCAATTTTACCCTATTTATTCGTATTGGATTATAATATTTATCATTACTTTTTCTCAGCCCAACTATATTACTAATGTCAGTTCAATTGTCATAGTGTTTTTATAATTAAAATATTTTCGTAATTAAACTATTTTTAACCGGATTAATCGCGTCACAGATCCTGTGACCACGGACTACTGTAAAGTATTCGAAACGTCTGGTTTCTCAAATATATTTTCGAATATAAAAATATACGCGATTAATCCGGTTTAAAGTAGTTTCATTTCAAAATGTGTAATATCCGCAAAGATCAAAGGTCTTATTAAAATATTTTTATTTCTTTCTCTCAGCAAACCTAGTATCAATATACTTGTCAAGTTCTCCACGTGCTGCCTTAACTCGACACATCGCGGTGTTGAGTGGTCCCGAACGCCGAGCTTTATATTGTTAAAAGAGCGGAGATATGAAAATAATTAAATTATGATCATTCCTCCGAGTGGGCATCGAACCCACAATCAATCGTGATTACAGTTTCCCACTGCGCCACGATGGTCTGAATTTTATTCGATTTAAAACATTTTATTTAATGTGGTCATTAAATTTCTAAATATATACTTACAAAATAACAAATTAGAAAACTCTTGTATTATTTAATATGTACTTTACTAACAAGTCTATTATTAAGTATTTAAGAATGTTTTATTGTTAAGTGAAAAATATACAGAAATTGTACTGTGTGGAATTATATGACTTACTGCACTGCACGCGATAGATGCAAGTTCGATATACGCTCGAGGTAAAAAAAAATATTTTTTGCTTCAAGCAAGCGATATTTAGTATATATCTTAAATAGATTAAATAAATTGAATTTCATTCGTTGTGAATTATTAAATTACTTCCATGATTAACAAACAAACTTTCGTAAATTCCGTTATGAAATTACCAAGTCTCTTCAAATATTCAAGTCACATTTGAAATTATTCCTTCGGCAAGTAGTTTATGAGGTTCCCCATTTTACAAGATTTCCTTCTAAGAAGCCGAGGGCCGTGATCCAACTAATTAAAAGCGATAGCAAGTCCGCTTTAGTTATCATCAAAGTTCTGCCTTTTGCCAAACTATATACTCGCTACTACTAAATAACACAGTGAAATGAGTAATGTTCTTGTAAATTATTTTAATGAAATAATACTATACAATATTTGACTTCACTTTTGCTATACGTTTTCTCCGCATACTTAAGCTAGTGTCAAGACTTTCCGTTCTCCACATTCCACACGAATTCAGAACATTGAACTGCCACTATATAGTTAATTTGAGCTATATAGTTTTATTAATGCCAAAGATAATTCACATTTATAACATGCTTTGCAGATTTGATTAACACAAATAGTATAAATTAGTTTTGAAATTTAATAAGCTATGTTCATGTTCATATATTTTATATATTATTCAGGTATATATGCGTGTAAATATATATTTATAATTATAAAAATTAAACCTTTGGCATTTGCGCATCAACACTTTTATATCCCACATGACAAGGTTGGTTGATAGAAAATGCTTAGCATTCCCCTCCCTCCCTATGTACATTTTTTTTTATTTCGTTGTAAAATTGGTGCAATAAAGAATACATAAATAAATAAACATATACAGTATTAAAAATCAAAAGGATTTCTCTGACCAGTCCAAATTATTGGAAAGATGCGTAAACCGTGGAATAGTTGGATAGCGTCTGACTGCAAACGATGGTTGTAGGTTCAATCCTCGCTAAGGTAAGTCCAAAACGTGTCATTGAATTCCGCTACATCCCGAATTGAGACTGAAAGCAGTGATAGGAGCAGAAAGGAGTGTCTTGACAATAGGTAGTATCTGCGTAGTCTATGGCTAAATCCATACCTAATATTATAAATTCGAAAGAAACTCTGTCTGTCTGTCTGTGACTACATCGATTGTGATGAAATTATATATAGAATAATTGAGGGTCTTGGGATGAAAAAGGCTACTTTTTTCTTCTGTTTTGTTTTATTTTCCAGGGATTTTTTTATTTTCCAGCTATTTCATTGTTTTACTAAAAAGCCACCGAAAACACAAATCTATAGCTATAAATCACGCGGGTGAAGCTGCGAGCAGGGTGCTAGTAATTATTAAAAGCGTAAAATAGTATCAAAGTGCAGTAACGCTATAGGCACAGTATCTCAAAAATCAGAACAGTAAATTCAATCGTTGCGGGTTCTATACCCACAAGCCAGAATCATTATTTTTAATTTTCTAAGTGTCTAATTAACACTTTAAAATGTTAAAAATATTTAATAAATAGCGTTCTCTCTTGCCAAATGATTGTTGGTAGAATAATCTTTGGGTTGCAGAAATTTGTAGAGAACTCTGTACAGAGATGCTAACAACAAAAATAAGCTGTAATAAAGCGTATAAGAATTTCGACGCAGCTAGATGTAGAACGCATGGCATGGCAGCGTTCAGAGCGCTTTCTAGCTCTGATAAGACAAAACACGGCTTAAAATTCACTCCACCGACACATAGTGTTTTAAAAATTACGCGGAGAGTAGAGAATGTAGTATTTTAAACGATAGGTTATTTCTAAGTACATACAAAGTGTTATATCAGTGTCTATTACCAATGTGTCCACATAAATAGCATTCAGAATAACGTATGACGCGAGTAGCGAAAATGTTGCCTATTTGTTTACAGACAAGGATATATTTAGGCGGATTTAAATTCTGAAATACAGCCGTTTAATATTTTCAAATGGCAGTAGTCCAAAGCACGATTTTGTATTTCGTTTGGTGAATCTGTTAATACGAATAGGTATACATAGGATAGCAGTTTTTGATGGGTTTTATGGGTTTTTTTATTTGGTATCCTTTTTTGTATGGGATTAGTGTTGAAATGAAAACGTTTGTATATATTTGTATGTGCTATAAAAAATTCTTAGATTAAAACAATTATATTATATTAAACATTAAATTCATAAGCTTTTTTTGAGGCTACATACTGAAACAGCATTTGAATTTATACACGATGGTTATGTGATTCATTTCCAAGCTCTAATAAGATAAAGCGCTTCGTTAAGTTCCACCGCTCACCTGAGTTGAGTTCCGCTGCTCACCTCGTGGATACAGTGCGTGTTACGTGGCGGACATTGCGTGTTTTGGGTGCTATGCGGGAAAATGCGTGAAGAAGCGAATCTTCAGTTTTATAAATGAACGCTCGAGATACGCGCAGCTTAGAAGCGTTTATAAATATTTTTGTAGAAATCTACAATTATTGCAATTGTCACATAAGTTTTATGATGATGATGATAATTATGATTTCAAATTTCATACCTTTTTTTTTCTATTATTTATTCGATTGACATATTCTATAGCTGTAGCTCGTTGGGTTATTTAAAAGTAGCATTACTAAGCTTATTGATTGACGAGATATTGAATATTAAGTTATGAAAAATGTTTTGATTAATCAGATTGGTCAAATATGAAATTCCATATGTAAATAATATAAAAAACCCAAGACAGAGATTTGAATTCACGACTATAGTATTGCGATATGAAAAGCCCGTTTTGATGTAGTTATTAAAAGTACCTTTTCATAGTACCTACCATTTTTTTTTTAAATAAGCTACCAGACTTAGACTTAACATATATAATAACAATTTAATACTCCTATACTTATTTTTAAAGTAACTGGCTAGTCATGTTTTTTAATTCAGTTAAGTTAGATTAGTTAGATATTTTTTAACATTTCTTAAAGTGTTAATCGCACACTGACACTCAAAGTGATAATCGCACATGGAAATTGAAAAAGACATATTTAGAAAACGTATAGAATTTTTAATGTAGCGGGATTTGAACCTGCGCCTCTTGAAAAAGTTCAAGCGCTCTGACCGCTAAAGCTACGTCGAAAACGTTTACAAATTTCTGAATTACAGAAATTTGTAAAAATAAGTTGTAATAAGCGTAAAAGAATTTCGACGTAGCTGGATGTAGAAAATGGATGGTTAAAGCGCTTCAACGGTTTTCAAGAGGCGCGGGTTCAAATCCCAATTTTTTATACGTTTTCTAAATATGTATTTTTAGATTAGTTAAATTTTAAATAATACAAAACTAAAAATATATAATTAATTTATACTATATATGAGAATTTACATAAATAGTTTTCATTAAAAGTTGAAAAGTGTTCAAGAATTTAAGAATTTTTAAGGTGAGTAAAGGACTTTCTGCTAAACATTCATACAAGCTTAATATACGTTGTAATACGTTGTATGCATATGTTTTAGTTAGTTTTCTTTGACAAACTGTTCTTGAATGCCATAACCAAGGGATTGAATTGATGTTTGTATGTAAATTATTTTTATTTCTCCACTTCGGGGAGACAGTAAGAAAAACGAGAGAGATATAAGATTACACTCAATACATGATATCTTAAATTCAGGTGAAAAGCGGACAATGGAGTAACTTGACACTAAGTTCTCTCTGAATACCCTGCTATGCAGGATAAAACGTGAAACTGAGTTTAGGGCCATATATAATTTTACCAATACAATGTAAAATATAAATATTTCTACCATCTATACAGACTTTATCAACACTTTTTTTTATTCTATAGACAAGGCAAACGGGCGTTCGGGTCACCTGATGGTAAGGGATCACCGCCGCCCACGACCCCGTGTAACACCAGAAGAGCTATAGAGATGTTGCCGGCCTTTAAGGTGGAAATAGACGCGCTTTTTGAAGGTACCCATTTCGAATCGACCTGGAAACACTGCCGCTGGTAGGCCATTCCACAGTTGAGTGGCACGTGGAATGAAGTTCCTACAAAACTGCACAGTAGTACAGTGCCATGTATCCAGATGGTGAGGATTTCCTTTGCATTCCAAAGTGTCCTAACATTCCGCATTTTATTTTTTCCAGGAATAATTTAAAACAATAAAAAAATATTTTAAATGTAAATTAAATATGAAAAGGCACAGGCATCAATTTTGTACTGCCTAAATTAACAAATAAAAAACACCATAAAGTAATGGCGTGGCGCAGTGACGCGTCTGACTGTAAACGTGATTGGTTGTGAGTTCGAATCCCACTCGGAAAATTGATTATATTATGTAAATTATTTTCATTTCTTTGCTCTGGTACTTGAGACAAATCGCGGCATAGAGTTCCACCACTCGACACGTGATGTTTCTGTTGTAGGTGGAAAATGTAGAACGGAGTGTCTTGACACTAGGTTCTCTCTGATTACCCTGCTATGAGGGAAAAGGCGTGAAGATGTAAAAATAAGTTACATAAAAAAATTGTACATACCTTAAAATGAACATTATGCATAGGATTAAAATCTCCACTATAGCGCTGATATTGTTTCATAAGCTCATTATCATAGCCAGTGTCGACCGGCCCAGCGAGTGGGAGACCCAAGTTAGTGGTCAGTTGTAAAGTTGAATTTAGTTCCGTTTCTTCATTGTTTGATATATCCTGTGGAGGGTTTGAATTTATTATATTGACCTTAAACCCTTTTTGGTATATAAATTATATTTTATTCAACTTAAAAATGTTGACGTTTTTAAAAGTTATAATATCAGTGTTATAAAATATACTTTAATATTTTTATAATTTGTTGCTATTCACGCACTTATAAAATCGAAAACGCATGGCTTAGCGGTCAGAGCGCTTAGACGGTTTCCAAGATGCGCAAGATGCATGCGTTGAAGAAAGATTCCAAAAAAATTAGGAGAAAAGAGAAGCCTATCTTCACACCAATACCCTCAAATGTCTTTGAATAAAATTTCATGACAATCGGTTCAGCGGCTTTGCTGTGATACCGTCACAGACAGACCAACAGTTACTATCGCAATTGTAATATTAGTATGAATTCGACCTTCGGCTAGCAAAATAACAAATGCATTTCAAATGCATACAATCTCACCATATCACAGCTACCCTCCACTTGTCGCAATTCTAGCTTCAAGTCACTTATATTCGAATTCCGATCGCTATCTTTGAATTGGTCAAAAGTTTTACCAACTTCAGTAATGTCGGGTTTCTTAGATTCCGATTTGTGGGCTTTACGACGACAGAGCATTAAACTAAGCATTATAACAAGTATAACTATAGTTGTCGATGCTCCAGCTCCAACCGTGACCATAAATGGCATTGATTCTGTAACAAATTACAATTACACATTACCAAATAAGGAAATGATAATTTCATAATGAAAATAATGTATGGTTGTGTTTGAAGTGAAGTGATTTTAGTTTTTTTCTCATTCTTATACCTTTCACAAGATTTCAACTTGAATTATAAGTATATAAGGAGTTTATTTATATAAAAAGTAATTCTGCAAGCATATTTTTTGAAAATTTGATTAAGTAACTTAAGCGTAAAAAGCATTATATTTTGTATTTTAGAAAAAAATACCTGTATGTGTTAAAAAAAACCAACTTCACGCTTTTTCCATTTAAAATGAAGAACCGTACCGTACGTGTGTTAAGATACACCGTTCTCTACCTTCCGCCTAATTTCTGAGTCATACCTCCCAGTAATACTTAATGCACAGCTTTGTCATATCAGATTCGAACAAATAAAAATATTTTAAAAGCAATCCAACCAGCCAGTGAGACTCGCACCCAAAACCACCACGTTTTCATGCAGGCAATGTCCCACAGCTCAATAATGACCTTGACCAATATTCTTGGTTCCGGGCAGAAGATGGATAATGGAGTGTCTTGCCACTAAGTTCTCTCTGCCAATACATGTACTTAAGCACAATGGCCGGCTTTAATAATAAAATAGTGAAAATAAAGACTTACTATCGGGTATAAGTTTAATTTGAACGCTATCACTTCCATAGGCATTAGACGCCGTGCAATTATAGGCACCGAAATGTTGAGATTGGCTCTTCTGTATTACTAAAGTAGACTTTGTCATGCCATCCGCCAAAGATTCTTCTAAAAATACGTAATCCTGGAACGTTTCTAAACTATTAAAATTTAATTAAATATAAATAAAAAAAGGCTTTTTATTACAAAAATATATGAAATATCTATTTCATATACGGTTCTTTTGTAATACAAAAATATATTCCTATTATAAATACTAGAAATTCATTTATTTTTAAATATATCAAACGAAGGACATGTAATATTGAAAAATATTTATAGAAAATGTACATTTGAACGTTGGATTCGAACCCACGCCTCTTGGAAAATAAAGCCCTGAGTATAAATCGAATTCACTGTACGTGACCGTAAAGTCCTCTAACTTAATAGCTACACCATAATGGCGTAAAATATTTCCTTCGAATAAAACCGTAATTGCCAAATTTTACTGTAAATTTGTTTATCATTCCAGTTTTATGTTATCTTTTAAAGTTGGAGGCAAAGTTCCGATTGTTACACAATATTTATAAGCGTTTATTTTTGAAATTATATTTTTGTTCTAGAATTATTTTCTTTTACTACAAACAACAATATTCATTATAAATAAAA
Organism: Podotricha telesiphe; assembly: GCA_038994665.1. Taxonomy (NCBI): domain Eukaryota; kingdom Metazoa; phylum Arthropoda; class Insecta; order Lepidoptera; family Nymphalidae; genus Podotricha; species Podotricha telesiphe. The sequence goes on along the minus strand of JAOYRR010000433.1, from coordinate 200,168 downwards.
TCCAAATTAAATGAAATACTTACTTGATTGTGAAAAGAATTTATTTCACTTCCTCCAAACGCCCATATGACTAGATCTGATTTTGGTATCGAAAACGATATGCATTCTATATGGACACTGTCACCCTCAACGCCGTATTGTGTTTGGTTCGACATTATTTTTGGTGGACCTAAATATGAAGCAGTGGTATTAGGACTAATTTCTCCGTCGAATTTCCTATTACCAGTATCTGTTCTTGCGTTGAATACGCGTTGCCCAGCAACGTATTTGTCACTTTATACAAAAGTGTATGTAGGTAATATTAATTTTATTAGTTTATTGTAATTATCATACATTATAATGTATTAATCTTCTTGGTCATATAAAAATATGCTAAGTATTTTTTTAACATTTCTAAAGTATTCATCAGACACTTAGGAAATTGAAAAAGCAAAATTTGAACGCAGCGGGATTTGAACCTGCGCCTCTTGAAAACCGTTCAAGCGCTCTGACCGCTAAGCCATGCGTTCTACATCCAGCTACATCGAAATTCTTATACGCTTATTACAACTTATATTTGTTGTTAGCTTATGTCTTATATGCTAAGTATGTTTGTAAAAAGAACATCTAAAAGTTTTCCTTCAGGTACTTATATAAATATATATTACAGATGATTCGATTGATTTCGTTAAATTCACAATAGTTGTGGGTTCAAATTAAAATTGTAGGAATAATTACGAGTTACATAACCATAGATGCTTTAAGAGTCTAATTATAAAAAAGCTTCGCGTTCAATTACCAATTCAACTGAAATAAATGGCAGCTTCACGCTTTTTCCCGCATAGCAAGGTAGTCAGAGACAACTCAGTGTCAAGACACTCTCTTCTCCATTTTCCGATCAAAATCGAAACATTGCAAGTTGAGTAGCAGAACTCAACGCTGCGCTTTGTCTTAGGTACCAGAGCGGAGAAATGAAAATATTTTAAGTACAATTTCCCCGAGCGGGGATAGAACACACAACCAATAAAGTTTACAGCCAGACTCTCCCACTGAGCCACGATGGCCGCACCAAACTAATTAAGTGCATCAAATTTAATTATATTTAACGTTAAATATTGACAATAATTGTTAAATATTGGTATAAAACCGCATATAATTTTATTATGTGATATGCGTTGACCGCCACATTTAAAACTCAGTGTTATTTTTTACGTTTTTATATTATATCTATGTGTACTTAGGTCTATACAGATTTGAATATAAGATGATGAAATAATGAAAATGCTGGTATTTCGATAATGAATATCCACTCATATTCACTGTTACTGTTTAATTGGAAAAGTCAAATGAAACTCTATGTTAACCGGGTTAATCGCGTATATTATTGGTAACCCCACGTTTCGAACACTACAGTAGTCCGTGGTCACAGGTTCTGTAAACATTTAGTGTTTATTTTATTTCAATCTATTCATAAATAAAAAAGTTACAACAATTTTAATAATTATAATTTTAAGTCAAATTTGTGATTTAAGGGGCGGATGAGTGAAAGTATGAAATAGTTATAATCGTGTAGTTTACACAGGTGAAGCCGCGAACGAGTTGCTAGTATTTCAAATAAATGGCAAAGGCCTTATGACTTCAAAGCCAAGCAAACGAAATTGCTACGTAAGTACCACTATTAGTCTTATAATAAAGTCCACTTTAGTCTTAAATCCTCTAGTTTACCTCTTAAATAAAATTAAATCCTCTAGTAACTTTTATAGATGACAATACTCAATGTCAAATTTATCTCAAACAAAACTTTTGAACAATCTCAATTCTCACGGTAATAGAAATAGCGCGTTGACGTCAGGGCTTTTAAAATGTTAAATTATAAAAAAAAATATTTCTCTTTATAAGCCTTATATTAAAAAAGATATTGATTAATATTAAGTTATCTACATCCGGTGTTAGGAATTTTAAACCGGATGTAGATAACTTAACAGTAATTCAAGTACTAAATAGATACTTGTAAATCACTTGAAAACTTAAGCTAAAACGGCTTAAAGATCTCGACCTAACTGTAGACCTAGAATATTGTCTTACGAAATAATATGGCCCTTAGCCTTGCCAGGTAAAACAAGAGAAAGGACAGGTAGTGAAGTGTCACTATTTCGTTTATCATTCACAAATTAATATCGACGTAAATATTAAGAAAAATATATTCAATTTTAAAACTTCTTTGAGCTAACTATATTTCACAAAGCCGCTTAAAGTATATTGAAATAGCGCATTAAGCATTTATTTTAGCTTCTTAGAAATACTAAGTAGATTAGAAGTAAGAGCTAAGAGGTTGCGAGCATTAACTCATATTTCTTGCTTATATTCAGTAAAATGAGGAGTGGAAATGTATAAATTTTGACTAGATGCCATGAAAAGTTTAACTAGATGCCATGACTAACTAGTGGCGCAGTGGAAAAGGGTCTGCTTGTAAATGCAATTAGTTGTGATTTCGATCTCCACTCGGGGGAATTGATATATTCAAGTTACTTTCATTTCTCCGCTCCGGTACACTTATGTACAGGACAAAGCGCAACTTTGAGCTCCGCCACTCAACACGCAACGTCCAGACTTCGGACGGAAAGTGGAATTTAAAGTGTATTGACACTAGGATCTCTATCACTACCATGCTATGCTGGATTTGCTCGTTTTTCTAATTTATTAGTTATAACTTAGGTTAACTTACCTTTCAAATAGACCATAGCTGGCGTTTCTATATCTTGGTAACCTTCTACACTGACTCTACACCAATATTGTCCTGCAGTCTCTTTATTGACGGTAACTGTTAAATTGGCAGATTTACCAACTCTCTAGAAAAGGGGAATTTATTTTATTTTTATGTATATTTCATTTAAAACATGCATTTGTTACGTAAAATAATAAATGAAAAATCAGTTGAGTGTCTTGACACTAGGTTCCCCCTGTTTATACCCTTATTAGTGGAAGAATATTTAATATTTTTACATGTTTTCGGGCCACGTTTTGGGGCTTTGAATAATGAAACAATACACTATACAATTTTGCCGAATATTTTATATAAAATTTATTTTGCTGTTGTATATATTTAATGTTATTTCATAAAAAAAACTATGGTATCAAAACAAAACACGGCATTTATAACTTTGTCAAATACATACATAGATAAAATATTTTTCGATTAATTCCGAATATTAAAAAGAAGCATGTTAGCTTAAAATTCATATAATCTTACTTAAAAACATAACTTTACTATTGTTATACTGTTAACTTTGTATTTATTTATTTTTCAGCCCATCATGGTTCCTTCTACTTTTCGCTGGAAATCGAGACATTGCGTGATGAGTGGCGGAACTCAATTTACTAATCAATTCTCCTTCTATTTATAAATATAAGACAATTAATCAAATAACTTACAACAAATTTATCACGTTCGTATCTAAGCCATAGAACTTTGGGCGGCGGTTGGCCATCAGCTAAGCATATCAATGTAGTTGTAGTACCGACGTCTCCTTCAACGCTGTTTGGTTTTGATTTAAAGGCTGGTCCATCTAACGAAAACACAAAATTATATTAAAACTTTTGTAATATTTTTGATATGTAGAATAGCATAGGAAACGAAACCGCGCCTCTTGGAAACCTAATCGGATTCTTCCGGCCTCATCGAATCTAAATCGAAATGTGGAAAACATATAAAAATATTTGCGGAATTGGTTTCGTTTTCCACGAGACGCGGTTTCGAATCCTGCTATATTCAATTAATATATATATATATAACCTTATTTTATTAGCATATATATTTCAACAACATTTTTATTTATTTTTTATTCCATAACCAAGGCAAAGGAGCTTTCGGGTCACCTGATGGTAAGTGATCACCGGATGAGAGGGGCTACAGGAGTGTTGCCGACCTTTAAGGGTTGGGAACCGGAGCTATAATAACTTAAATGTTATTTGGCCAATCATCAAAACCAAAATTGTTCGAAAATATAAGATTCCCGCAGTTTAATATATGTACAATTATACAAAGTATGTATTTTTTTATATGTACAAACTTCATAAGCTCTATTTAAAAGGAAATACTCAGAAAACCTTTTAATTTCTTATACAATTAAACCATAGAGTGTAATAGAATGAATAATCTTCTTAAAAGATTTAAAAACAAATTAGATACTTAACTGGTTTTTTATTCTCACGAGGAAGATAAACTTAATTGCTTTATTCGAAAACTTAAAGGCTTAAAAATGTCCGCGAATATCCTTTATCGCCTGTCGTTTAGAGTTTTCTCGTGTTTGAAAATGACAGAGTAATTAAATGAAAAGTAATATTCATATCTGTTATAAAATGTTGGAGACCATCGTGGCATTGTGGGATAGAGTTTGTCTGTAAACAGGATGGTAATGGGTTCGATTCCAACTCGCGGGATTGAAAAAGTGTCAAAGTATGATATTAAAACAAAATGTTATTTGTTACAACTTTAATTAATAATATACAAAGTTAAAATATAAAAGACGCTGTCTTGGCGTAGTGGGTATCTGAGTGTAATCACGATTGATTGTAGGTTCGATGCCCAGAAGGGGAAGTGATCATCATTTATTTATTTTATTATTCTCCACTCTGGTGTACAAGGCAAAGTGTGGCGATAAGTTCCACCATTCAACAATTGACACTCGCAGTAACGCGGAGTACGGAATTTCTTAACACTAGACTGCACTCTTTTTCTCGCATAAAGATGAACGTTATGCGAAAAAAGCGTGTAGTCAACAAAAAAATATTGATTATTATTATTTGATTTTTAAAAACTCTAACTTTATATTATAGTGAAAATTAAATTATTTGTTCTTATCAGATTTCATAATAGCTATCGGTATATCAAATTTCAGGCCAATTTGTTTAATAATTAAAACCGTACCTATAAATAAACCTATCCAATTATTTTTTCTGATATTTTTCTATTAAAAAAGAGTAGCCAAATGAAAATTATTTAACTATGATTATTACCCGGTAGCGTATCGAACCCACGACTATTGGGTTTACAGTTAGATAATAACGACTGTGTCAAAATAATCTCAACCAAAAAATGCATTTAAATAAAAAAGAATGGAAAACTTGTAAATATACATAAAAGTCAACTCAGAAATTACAGTAAATAATTTGGCAACAGTTCTCAACAGTACTTCGGGGAAGGCATTAAAGTTAGAAGTCTTTCAAAGGTGGTCTTCAAGTTCAGTACTGAGTTTCTTATTAATAATGTACGTGTTCTGGGACAAAACGGTTCTTGTTGCATATTCTAGGTAGGTATATGCTAGAAACTTTAATAATATAACAATATTATTATTATTTTTATAACCTTAATTTCACACATAGCCACATAGTTCTTAGTTAGTCTAATTACTAGACTATGTTAATTACACGGGTTTGTTTATATATAAAATTTAGATTATAGTATTAATTATACTATTATTTTTAGCTTCACGCTTTTTCCCGCATAGCAGGATAGTTGGAGGGAACCTAGTGTCACGACATTATGCTTCGTAAGCTTTAAATTTACACAATTTGTGTGAGGGTATAATTTTACTTACAAAAGTTGAGTATGTAACAATTTTTTTTAAATAAAATCCTAAAATTAAATTGAATCGTTTTTAATTCATGGTTTTTCACTGAACACTACACTACTACAGTTTCTTCTGTTAAAGTCGAAATCGAAGTTAGATATTATTGTCTAAAGTAATAATAAGAGTATATATATTTGATATATTTTTCAGGTATGTTTGCCTGCAAAGTTGTATTTATAATTATAACAATTAAACCTTTGGCCTTTGTGCCACCTACACTTTTACATCCCACATGACAAGGTTGGTTGGTAGAGAGTGCTACTCAGCGTTAAGCCCGCCTTTTGTACATTTTTTTTTATTTTGTTGTAAAATTTGTGCAATAAATAATATATAAATAAATAAGTAAATAAAATTTCTGAGAGAAATAAAAAAAACTTTTATGTAAATTACTTTAAAGTCGTTTAAATTAAATTGTTTTTGTTGTGTGTTTTTTTACACATAAAACAGTACTTCGGGGAAGTTAATAGGTGCATTGGAAATAATCCAATGTACATATTAACCTTCATCGTATTATATATTGACGTTAAATATAGCTGACAATATCTTGAAAGCATACTTTTTAAATTTTTTTTTAACAAAATGCCTGAAAAAAAAACACCAAGCTAAAAAACCTCTATAGAATTCAATTTTAATACTTTTAACATTTTTAAAGTGTTATTTACACACTTAGGAAATTGAAAAACATTTTTAGAAAACGTATAAAGGTTACCAAGAGGCGCGTGTTCGAATCCCGCTACGTTCGAAATTTTCATACGTTTTCTAAAAATGTTTTTCAATTTTCCTTTCAACGCAAATACATTCTGTATATGTATAATTGGAATAACTTACATGAAATTTCCAGGGTTTTAGACTCAGCGCTCTTGCCAACTTCGTTTTGTACTTCACATTTAACGGTCGCTTCATTATGCTTGCGGGACACATTTGGTATAACCTACAAATAGTAAGATTAAAGCTTTCTTTGTACACGAGGTCTTTTGTAAAAAATTTAAGTGCTTTTTGGAAAATTGCAGCATTTATGCATGTGAATAAATGAAATGTTTGAAACATATATTTTTCTACGTATCTGATGCATCAAAGTAGGTGAGGAAAAAAAATTAGCGAAATATCAGAATTGAGAGAGAAAAAAAGGTGGAAAAAAGAAGTTATCAATATCCCGAGTGTAGATCGAACCTATAACTATCGTGGTTTAGTCTGCGCTACGAGGGACTCTAATTAGGCCGTCGTGGCGCAGTGGGACAGCGTCTGAATGTAATTGCGATTGGTTGTGGGTACAATCTCGATCCCACTCGATCGACTATAATTCAAGTGTTTTCATTTCTCCGCTTTGATGAACAAGACAAAATGCGGCGTTGAGTTCCGCCACTCAACAAGAAATGTCGAATCCGGGCCAAAAGTGGAGAAAAGAGTGTTTACTCTAGGTTCTCTCTGCCTATCCTGCAATGCGGAAAAAAAGGGTGGAGCTAATTATAGAAGTATAAGAATAGCTTTTTAACGAGTTTTTACAATGTTACCCTACCCTACTAGTTTTTTAGTAGATTTTATTTAAAAAGAAAAGATTTCTATTGTAAATATTTTTTTCATATCGTTACAAAATGACTTTCTCACATTGTGCTAAATTCAATTATCTTGTGGTTTCTTGTTTATGGCTTTGTATCGTAATAGAAATGAGATGAACAGCTTTTACCTCTATTTGTTACATTATGTTTTATGGTAAATATATGTGAAGTGAAGAAATGAAAATAATTTAAATATCATTCCTCTCAATGGGATCGAACTCACAACTAATCACGTTTCCAGTTACACGCTGTCCCACAGCGCCTATGGCCTCTTTATATATAAAAACTAAAAGTTTAGTTTAAACTTTAAAGAAATACTAAATTCAAAAGTACCATTCAAATTAACGAAAAAGATCAAAGATTCGAGCGATCATCTATCTTATGGTGCACAAACATGGATTTACTCTCACAAAATAAAGACAAAAAAAGTTAGATAACACTCAAAAAGTTTGAAATAGAAATGGTTAGTACATGTTACCCATACTTCAGATAATCGTTGGACAAAGCGCGGCCGTAAATTTAGAGGACCAAGCTGCAAAAGAAGAACGTTGGATCGACGACCTGGGCGGGAAAGGATGGCTACAGAAGACACAGGATAGGTTAGAATGGAAACAATTGGAGGACTATTCCAGACAAGGGACATAGTCATACAAAGGACGCCTTGTCTTAAATTTTAAAAAGACAGTTTTCCGCCTAAATTCCGAGACATTGTGTATTGAGTGGTGATACCCAACGCCACGCGCCACCTTCCCAAATCGGGGATCGGGGAAATTCGTTAGAGTGGAAATCAAACTCACAACCATCAGCTTACAGACAAATGCTGCCCCTATGCACCATAATGGTCGTAAAACTATTTCAACCATTATTCTATTTTTAAGGTATATATATGTACGTATTATCGTTTATTTTGACTATAACAATATCTGGATTTCTGGCAAAAAGTGGAAAACGGAGTGTCTTCACACTAGGTTCTCTTTTAAACCCCTTTTTTAACACTGCTTAAACAGGCGTTAAACTGAAGTTTTTATTGTGGACAAAAGTTAGTAACACCCAGCTTTTATCTATAATCGTCTCTTATAGACAATAAAGCTTGACAATAAAGCTATTCAACTTATCTCAAGGTTATACGCGTACACAGTTTGCCGTACTTTTGTTTTGAAATGTGAACTGAACTGAACTTATATAAAATAAAGAAAACAAATCGTATATATATTTTTTTGTTAACGGTAAAAGTGGAAAATAGAAAATAGATCCTTATACATTAAATGTATATTTATAAGTTTCTTGTATTACATGAGCAAAATAATTTGAAGTCGAAATCGTTATATCTCTATTCTCCCATTTTTTATTTAGAGCTGCGTGTTGTATGCGACACCTTCATTCTTTGTGTAACCGGTTTGAGGAAATGAAAATAACTTGATGGAGACTGTATCCGCGATGGTAGTGGGTTCGATTTCCAATCGGCGGAAGATTATATTTAAATTATTTTCTTTTCTCCTCTCTGGCGACAAGACAAAGCTCGGCGTTGAGCTCCGCCACATAACACATAATGTTTTAGATTTGGGTGCAGAGCTAAAACGGAGTGTTTTGACTGCAAGTTCTCTATGCCTACCCTGAAATGCAGGAACAATGTTAAAGCGAAAAAAAAACCATATATGAATTGAACTTTATATACATATTTATTATTAGTCAAAAACAATGATTAGTTCTTTTGTTAATTGGTAATACGGAATGTCATGAATTCGGGCGGAAAAACGGAGTGTCTTGACAGTAGGTTCTAGGTCTCTTACAACCCTGCAATGAGGGAAAAATGTCAAAAAAAACATTCTCTTCTCTGGTATTTGACTATTATCATTTAATTTATTAATACAAAATATTATGGAGGATAAATGTATGTTTGTTACTCCTTCTCTCAAAAACGAGGGAGTGAAAATGATTTAAAAAAAAACAGCTTTACGCTTTTTACCACATAGCAGGGTAGTTAGCGAGAACTTAATCTCAAGAGGGAAGAAATGAAAATAATTTAAATATAAACATTCCCCCTATTGAGAACGAACTTACAACTGAACGGGATTACAGTCAGACGCTCTCCCACTGCACCTCTATGTATATAGATATAACTTTACAATAACGGAGCCTATACGTCAGAATAACATAAGAACATATTTTGAAAAGATTTTGTGTAATATTTATCTTTTGGTTTATTACGAGAGGTATCAAGTAAATTGGAAATATTCATATAAATAATGTTACATAAAATATAATATATTACATGGCTAATTTGCTAAGCTGTCTGATAAATTCCAATATGGATAGTTTGAAGTCTGCAGCAGGATAAAGGCTACTTTTTATCTAAACACCGCGTGTACGAAGCCACGGGCGGAAGCTAGTGGTTTATATAAATAAAAGTCAAACTAAGGATTACGTATATTTCTAACCCCATTTTACAACTGTAGTGAATGAAATATTAACATCGCAAGCTTGCAGTTGCAGTGCGATATACAACGTATTTTATATGGGAATAATGAAAACGCTACGGATTTTCCTTTAAGAATACTTTGCTTAGAGGAGCAGGTAGCGTCGATATCTCATTTTGATTTATAGAGAACTAAAGTTCATGTATGTCTCTTTGAAATATTCAAATATACTTTAATTTGTCAGCACTTTCTAGTGTCTTGTGTGTGATAGTAGATAGAGATTGATATTGTTTATTTACACCTTCGCACCTTGTGTCATGACACTCCGTTCTCCACTTTCAAATCGAATAAGTTAATTGCCGGAACACAACGCCGCGCTTTTTCTTACTAAAGCGAAAAATGAAAATTGACCCTACAACTGATTGCGGTTACAGACAAATGCTGTCCCACTGAGCCACACCCACTTCTCTCTCCTCTCGGCTTCTTATCGGAAAAGTGGTTATTTGTAAGGGTTTTCAGGTTTCATTATCAAAATGTGGCGTAGAGTTTCGCCATTTAACATAAAATGTACCTAATGTAACCGAAAAGTAAAAAACGGAGTGATTTATCTATATTCTTTTTACAACTAAGCAATTAATTATTTTTTGTTAAAATAATTCGTTGCTCACGGTCTACTCGAGAAGTTCCTCAGTTAAATTTTACATGAAACGATTTGTCTATACTAAAAATAATAAATGTATGTAAAATGTAATGACTTCCTAGACCTAAACAAAGTACAGCCTTAAACTCGGTGACCTAGAAATTAAAAAAGGAAGTTATTGTAAAAAAAATATATTGTTTCTTCGAATTAATTTCAAACTACATATATTGTATATACGTTTGTTTCCTTTACCTAATCATACAAAAATAGTGAAATGTAAACAAAATATTGAGTCACTACGATTTCTCTAGCATATATATAAAAAATGTGAAAAATACATACAAATAAAAAAAATAACTTACCAATTCATTATCTTTTGCAGTGAGCACTTGTTCATTGTTCACGTACCATTTGTACGTGAGGTTGTTCGGATTAGCTGCAGCCTGACATCCTGTTGAGTGAATGTCTTTAAATAAAACTTTGCTATCAATTGTATTGTTAAATTGTATTTTGTGTGTTAGCTTTTTTAGAAAGCTTTAGGCAGACTGTTAGCCTAGTGTCGAGACATTTTGTTCTTCACTTTCCGTCCGAATCCGAGACATTGAGAGCTGAGTGGCGCAAAATAACTCTACGCTTTGTCTTATGTAACAGAGCGAATTGAACGCATGGCTTAGCAGGTAGAGCGCTTGGACGGTTTAAAAGAAGCGCGGGTTCGAATGCCGCTGCGTTTAAATTTTTATACGTTTTCTAAAAATATGTTTTAAAATTTCCTAAGTGTGTTTAACATTTTAAAAATGATTAAAGTATTTTAATATAATCATTCCTCCGAGTGGGAATCAAACCCATAATCAATCGCGTTTCTAATCACACGCTATGCTACTGCACCACTATGAGTTCAGAATGATTTAAAAACCTAATATCCTCCATAATTACCACCAATATATTATAAATAATTATTTATAGAAATTATCAGTAACCATTTAATTGTAGTTTAATTAAAACACGCCCATTACATAATGGGAGTAATCTGATTACCTATTAATTATATTCAAATATGTAATTAAAAAGCCTTTTGAGTAGCGATGCGATGTTAGATTAAACATTAAGAACCGATTGTTTGATGTAAGTTTGTGGTATTCTCTATCTTATGATCTAGAGGTAGATGCCTCATGGTATATTTGACGCGTATCTGACAGACTGCGAGGGTAGCCAAGTCAAATTTCAATTGAAAATACATATAAGAGAAGACACTCCTAGAATTCCATGGTTTCACCGAGCGTGTATAAGTGTAGGCTTAAGTGTGTATTTAGAATCAGATAACGTAAAGTAATGGCGCAGTGGGATAGTTAGACTGTCTGTGACTGCGCAAGTTGTAGGTTTGATCCCGTTCGAAAGATTATATTTTGTTTTAAATTTGGTCTAAAAACGGAGAGCTTCTTGATTTTATCTTATATCTGTATATTATGATATGCGGGACCAAGAATGGTACAGTGAAACCAAAAGTAGCACATATTGGTTTTCTACCAGACATATCATATATATCACCAGAGTATCTATTACCAAAAAATATTATATTAAAGGAAAATTTAACTTATATTGATCGTATGTAACATGAAATGTCTGAACTGCGCTATAACGTTTACCTAAAAGTAATTCAAATAATGCCACCGAGACGCAGTTTAAGAGCGAATCACTGTATACGCTATCGTCGTGGCTTCGATTCCCACTAGAATGTATGATCGTATTTCAATTATTTTCTATTCTCCGCTCTGGTGACAAAACAAAACACGGGATCTAGTTCCGCCATTCATCACGCAATGTCTCGGATTCAGGCGAGAAGTGGAGAGCTGAGTGTATTGATATCTTTTTTACTGGTTTTGGTTCTCTCCAACTACCCGGCTATGCGGGAAAAAGCGTAAACTAAGTAAACTAAGTATTTTATAAAATTTACCTAATATAAGCTTTTGTCCTTCCTGTATTCTGCCATTTGGGGACTTTGACTTTATGAATACTCGAAGTTTTGGCGCATATTGGACCTGCAACAAAGAAATATATTTCAGCTTATTTAAGTTTGTAAGTAACTTCCTGTGCTAACTTTAAAATTTAAAAAAATAATTAAAAGTAATTGGTGCTTTTGCGAATTAGTCTATGGATTGGCTATATATTTGAATCTCATGTATTAGGCGCCAAAATACTCATGAAATTGATTGAAAGTACAAAAAAGAGTGATATGTCACTAGATTCTTTATCATTCAATGAAATGTTAATACCAAAGGCCTCCCCCAAAGATCTCCAATTTTGAATTTTGGGTCAGTATTTTATTGTTAAATTGTATTTAATTTTATATTTGTGGGTTCGATTTTCACTAGGGAGAATAATTATATTTCATTTATTTTGACTTCTATGTTCTGGAAAGAAAAATCGCGGGGTTGAATTTTATTACATAACGCGCAATGTCGTAAATTCGGGTCTAAAGTGAAAAACGGAGTGTTGTACACTATTTTGAAATTATTCTATCTTTGACCGGAATCATTTCGTATATTTTCATATACCAAAAATATACTCGATTAATTAATCGGTTTAAAAATTTGAAAATGTTTCAATTCAAAATGTGTAAAAATCGCGAAAACCAAATATCTTATTATGTCGTACACTAGACTCGTCTAGTCTCTCAGCCTGCCCTGCTACACGGGCAGCGCGAAAAGCGTGAATCTGAATTATATAAAAACAAAACAGCGAAGTAATTAGCAAATGCGCAATAAGAAAAAAAAACACCTGAAATTATAACCGTACAGTAAAAGTAAAAGGAAAGCTCAAAATTTCAAGTTTATTTAATTTTTAGCAATTTCCGGAACAAGTCTGCAGAATATCTTGTAATTGGATTGTTATGTTACAACGAAACGAAACTGGAGATACCATTTACAGCAACTATGTACCTCGTAATGCGCCGTTAGCGCTATTTAGTAATGAAATATTTTAACATTTCTAGTGATGTTAATTATACAGAGATAGTTATGTCATGGGTTAGAATCTTATTTGATGGAATGATTATATTTTAAATATTTTCATTTCTCCACTCTGGTACTTGAGACAAACCGCGGCGTATAGTAGCTTATGTTTTTCCCAATACCCTCCATCTCTAAATGAAATTTCATCACAATCGGTTAAGCAGTTTGGCCGTTATTATGTCACATACAGACAGACAGACTTTCGTATTTATTAGAATACTCCAACAAAAAGTCAATATTTAACAAATTATTCTGATACTTCTCAAGCATCTATTTATTTATATTTGAATATTAGCAGTGTGTTCAAATATATTGATTACTAGTTGTATTACACATACGTATTGAAAAATCGACTGATAGCCGGTGACTAATAAGCCGTTTTTTTTTTAAGCCTATACCACCTATACCAAGGCCTATAACCTATAGGCCAATAATACCAAGGCCTATAATATCTAGGCCTAAAGACCAAGAACGTTTTCGACTTTCTGCCCAATTTATTGGTATAACGTTTTAAGTCGCTACTCAATACTCAATGTCTCCTAGACTAGGTACGACTCATAACTCAACGCCCTCCTTTGTCCTACCAAAGTGAGAAAATGACAATATAGTTTAAATATAAATTTATGCTCCTTAGTGGGAATTAAATAAACAATCATCGCCTGTGCAGTTAATCCTCTTCGTACTGCGCTGAGAAGGCTTCTTAAAAATAAAAAAAAATACTCAATATAAAGAGAAAAAGAAGGTGTCACATAAACTAAAGTTTAATAGCTTCGCTTAATGGATTAGTATCTGATATCAAAAGTCTAGACGAAGCCGTAGGATAAAACACGACAAAGTGTTACAAACTACAATAGTACTGGATTAAGTTACCCGTTCAAATAATTACATGTCAATTATCCCTTTTATAAACAAGGCATAATTGACGTATTACAAATAGATAAAGTCTTTTCAAAGTTAAAAAGTGTTTCGGTGCTTATGGGTTCGATTTCTACTGCAGCAAATTTTAATTATTTATTGAGTTAATTTGACTGAATTTTTTTTTTCAGCTATATGCTTTTTGCGCAAAGCAAGGTCGGAGACGATCTAGTGTCAAGGCACTTCGTTTTTCGCTTTTAGTTCGTATTTTTCGCTTGATTGGCGAAACTCAACGCTGCACTTTATTAAAACAAAGGCGAAAATTAGTATCATTTAAATATAATACACTGTGGATCGAACTCTGAATCATCTCGTTTCACTTTCTCGAAATTCTATATACGCGTATGTGTGTTTTTTTTCTGTTCATCGTATTTTAAATTCTAAAGAAGTCTTTCTGTATGTAATTGCAATTTTAGTTGTTTTACGGAGAACGGAGTGTCTCAATACTAGGTTCTCTCTGCCTACTTTGCTATGTAGGGAGCTGATTATTTCACTTTATTTATGTTCATCTAAATAATTAAATTTAATAAATAATTTAAAATATTTTTTTTATTGAACCGCGTCGATATCAATCCCACTATACTACATGGACGCATATAAATAAATGTAAATAACTCGTATTTATATTCATTTATATGCGTTCATGTAGTATAGTTAACATAAACGGGGAGTATTGCTTAAATAACTAAAGGAATAAAAAATAAAAAAAATAAATAAAAATAAAGGAAATAAAAACATTTTTTAAGATTAGGGTTTTTTGGAAATTCACTTCTAAGGGGGCAATAGGCGATTGCGATCTCGCAACAAAATAAAAATAAAAATCATCCAAATTTGTATGTACATATTTAGTCTAAACGTCTAAATAGAGTACGATTAACAAATAAATGCTTATGATTTTTTTGCCGCCCCTAACCAACGGGCAAAAAGAGTAGAACCTTTGTATGACTGTTTTGATTGATAAACATTCACGCGAGCGAAGCATCGTACAAAAGCTAGTCATATATATATTAATAAACGGTTGCAAAGAAATCTATTTTATATTGTCATCACATAAGTATTTAACATAGTACATTTCAAAGTAAAATATTTTAGATCATCTACAGATGTATTGCATTCTACAACCCCCATGTCTCCTTTTTGGTCGAGTTGTATTGGAATGTAGAAATATATAGATTTCTTTTTCGGTAAGACTACTTTACGCATGCTTGAGGCAAAGTGGTCGAGTGCATATCAATATATTAACAAGCAAATAGAGGCCATCGTGGCACAGTGGGATTCCATCTGTAAACGCGATATTATATTTGAAATATTTTCATTTCTTAGCTCTGGTACTTAAAACAAAGCTCGGCGTTGAATCCCACCACTCAAGACGCAATATCTCGATTTCAGGTGGTGAGTGGAGAACGAAGGGTTCTTGATACATTAGTTTTTAGGACTACCATGCTATGCGAGAAAAAGTGTGAAGTTGTAAAAAAAACGACATAATATTAAGCTTCAAGCGTTTTTTCGCATCACAGATCAGGCAGAGGAAGCCAAATGTCAAGTTGCAGTCAATTTTTTATATTATTTGTAAAACATTTTACTACCGATAATATCATTTTCTGACTTGCCATCTTTTTGTAATGCCTGCCTTACTGGCTTGACAAGATGTAAATACGTTGGTAATAATTGTAATACGAAAATAAACGTTTATTTGTATTGTTCAAGTTTTTATAATTTCAACCTATTATAGTAAATGAAGGTCGAATTGCATTTCTTCGAATAAGTTTTTATGGGACCGAGTTGGGAGATTTTTAACATTTTTTTTTGGTTCTGAATACCTGCGCGTATTTTGAGGCCATCGTGGTGCAATAGGACAAAATATAGGCAGGCAGGCTAAGTTCTCTACTTTCGATCCCAAAATCTGGACATTGTGTGTTAAGTGGCGGAACTCAAACCCAAACTTTTTGGAGTAGGTACTAGAGCAAAGAAATGAGAATAGTATATAATTATTAAGCCGAGTGGGAATTGAACCCACAACCATCGTGTTTACAGATGCTGTGCCACTGCGATCGTAGCGCACACATGTGTACACATTTTGCTGAATGTAAAAAATATCATCACCAAAATGAAAATCGGCTTCTATTTCACTTTGCTACTACAAAATCCTGTAAGTACCAACCAAAATCTTTAGACCCTTGTAATTTTCCGCTCAATAGTAATATCAATATACTTTAGAATATCGCAGAAAACTACGAGGCCAAAATATTCTGGTCGGTCGTTATTCGGCGAAGACAAAAATTGTGGCTTTTCCACAGTCTGTTTCTTTATCCTTTTATTGGCGGCTCGACTAAGGCGTAGTTTATGAGTACTTTTTATGAGCTATTGTGAAACGGAACAAATTCAAAGCTGATTTTGGGTAACGTATGTTGAATAAATACTGGTTGGTTGGTTAATATTCTGATTAGATATATATCTAACCAGTATATATATACTTCAGAACATAGCGCTGAGTTCTGCCGCTCAAGCAATGTCTCGATTTCCAGTGGAAATTGGAGAAAGGAGTGTGGTAACCTGCTATGCGGGCAAAAGCGTGAAATAGTATATCCACTATGTTGATAGCTTTCACGCTGTTACTTGCATAGCAGGAGTCAGAAAGAGTCTAGTGTAACCAAAACACTTCGTCTTCCATTTTCTGCTTGAAATCGAGGTTCCTGCACCGGAATTAATATAATCTTCATCTAGAAAATCAAAATAAATGTTTCACTAAGAATCCCTGCCTCAATTTTATGGCAGCACCAATTTAGCGTTTGTTATGGCGTGATAACTCACCGAACTTAATTAAGGAGCCACTGTGGAGGGTATTTTGATATTGAATCGTTAGTTTGGATTTCCCATTGCCGATAGGTTAACAAATTAGTTTGGTATTTCTGTTACAGAAGCAATTCTTGCTTGATTGATGATTTAATATAAATTGATACAAATTGCAATACATATTTTGTGGACGCCATTATGGAGTATTTGGGATATTTCCAGCTTTATACAACGGCTGTGGATTCAATTTTCACTAAGAGGACATATATTATGTAATAAATATTTCCAGTTTTGTATAAAAATAATTGTAAATTTACACATAAAATGTTAATTTAAATAAGTTAAAAAAAATGTTTTCAAAGTAAAACTGTATTTGATAACACTGTAAATAGATAAAATTCATATTATACAAATTTTAAACGTGGCAGTGTTAATATTGTGGATGTCAAAAAAAGGCATTTAATGTGCATATTGATTGCCATTTTCTTGAAATTATTTTCGTAAATAGTCTTAAAATTATTACCATTTCAATATTATTTATAACAAAAATAAATGAGGCTAAGGCCATTGTATCCCAGTGATACAGCCTTTGATTGTGCACGGGACGGTTGTGGGTTCAATATCTACTAGAGAGAACAATTATATTTTTTGTATGTATATAAATGTATATATGTATGTATGTAGTATGTATGTATGTATGTATGTATGTGTATATTTGTCTGCTAATGTGAATTTATTATATTAAGGTAAGTATAATACTTTATGCGCCTCTGCGTTCTCTTGTGGTAAATCCTTTACTTATTGGCTGCCTGGAAGAGATAGCTTCTTGTAATCAGGCCGCCATATCTCATATAATTTAAGCGTAAACATGTTATGTAGTCTAAGTTATAATTTCTTGTGCAAT
Source organism: Podotricha telesiphe (assembly GCA_038994665.1). Taxonomy (NCBI): domain Eukaryota; kingdom Metazoa; phylum Arthropoda; class Insecta; order Lepidoptera; family Nymphalidae; genus Podotricha; species Podotricha telesiphe. The sequence continues at coordinate 182,326 of JAOYRR010000433.1, read as the reverse complement.
ACAGTGTTATTATTATTTTGTATCTCTCATAATAGTTCTCGAGTTCAGAAGAACCCGGTCTTTTGGAAAGCTTGCGTGGGGACACAGGTCAAAAACATAGAGGCCCTTTGGACATAGTCAGACAATCCATTTTACTTTATTATTATATTTTATGAATTTCTTCAGTCTCCCATTCCTGGGGACTAATTCTCTAATGCTTTAATCAAACATTAGAGAGTTGATCTATTGTATTGTTCAAAATTTCCTAACAATGCGACAGGTGCTTAGAATAACAGCTTTTTGTAACTGACGATAAAGGAGTGGGTGAATATTGAGTTGTTTAAGACTAGTGTGTAAGGTGATTGGTATAACTCCTGTGGTAGCAAGAATTATAGGTATTGTTTTGACCGTATTGTGCTTTAAGCTCTATTGAAAGGTCAGTGTATTTGGTAATTTTATTTGAGTACGTTGTGGAGAGAGAGATTATGAGTATTATTGTGTTTTATTATTATATTCCCTACTGTGGTTGCTCTGTTATGTCTGGAATTTGTGCGGAAAACGGAGAGTCATGAAGGTTGATTAAGCGTGAACGTATAATTAAAAGACATGAATATTAATAAAACATATTTAAATAAGTATATATATAAAAAAAAAACAATTCTAACTTCAAGCATGTCTAAGACAGTGACGTCATAAGCCTGGCTGAAGGCAGGATTACATCTCCAATTTTCACTCAGGAGCTTTTGTTTTATTTTTCATTTATTTTATGTCGCACTGTAGCCTACGATCTGACGGCTTAGTGGCCCCGTTAAAATGGGATTCACTTTTAAGTTGAATAAAGCTTAATCTTCTATATTATATTTAGGGGTTTTTCAATGTCCAGAAAGCTATAGAATAATGAGCAGTTTTTATATTTAGTAATATAAGGTAAGGCAAGGTCAGTACTCTCTAATTTGCACCCGAATTCAAGATATTCTATGTTGAGTGGCGGAACTCCACACCGTGCAATCTTTCTCACTTACCTGAGCGGAGAAATATGAGAATGGAATCAAATCCACAACCAATTGTTATATCTAATAATGTATTAAAATTATGTCAAAAATTACTTATAAATTGGTTACAATGTAATTTATTAAAAACTCTCTAATGGTAATAATGAAGCTATAATTGTTACAAAACTTCTTAATTAGTGTAGTGACCTGCCCTACACGATTTTTTTCTTTTACCAAAACTAAACACGATAAATGTTTTACAAGAAAATAAAAAAATATATATTTTTAAAATTTAATTAAGACGAGAGCGACAAAATGATTCATTCAGTGAAATAATTCTATATAAATTATTTTCATTTCTCCGCTCTGGTAAACAAGACAAAGCGCGGCGTTAAGTTCCGCCACTCAACATGCAATGTCTCAAATTCGGATAGAAAGTGGAGAACGGAGTATCTTGACACCAGGATCTCTCTGACTACCCTGCTATACGGTAAAATATATGGAGCAAAAAAATATAAATATTTTTAATTAAAACTTTACACCTCTATATGTTAGAATTGAATGTAAAAATAAATCGTTTAAGTCGCACTCATCATTTTGTTAAACTTGTAAGAGTAATTCATGGATTACTGATCTCGATACTTCAGTTATCAAAGTTTTATTGCTGATTGCTCGAACTTCAACTGATTTTCTATTGGAATTAATTGAAGGGATATTAAATTATAAAAGCAAATTTGTTGGACGTTTAAATAATAATTGATTGAATTGATGAAGTCGGGAAAGCGTCTGAATGTGATCGCGATGTAGGTTCGATACCTAGATATGGAATTATTATATTGATATTATTTCCAAAATCTGTGGTGGCGTGGTGTTGAGTTTCACTACTTAACACGCAATGTAGGGTGCAAAGTCGAGAATGGAGGAGCTTGTGGGTAGCTTTTTTCTGCCTGCTATGCTATGTGGCATAGCGCGTAGTTGTTATCTATAATTTATAATATAGAACTTTCCACTACCTACTAGAACTCGAAGCCGACAAAACTTTCGCTGGAGGTGAAAAGTGGCCAAAGGAATGAGTTATCATGAAAGGAATGAGTTATCTGCAAATTGTTACACAAGTGCGTATAAAATATGTTATTGTATTGTTTTATTGATATTATGGAAAATATAATGTAATCTTAATATTGATTTTAAACATATATATATACCTTTAGTTTTACAGTAGCCGCCTTGTAGGCTCTATCTGCCGTGTTTTGAGCTTGACAAGTGTAGGTTTGATCATGGTTCTGTCTCCTGGGACACGTGGAGCAGAAGGGGGATTGAACTAAAGAAATAAAAAAAAAATTGTTTCAAATCAATAACAGGACAAATTTACAATTTTTTTTTTTTTTAAAGCAAGTACTTATAGTGATATGTTAAAAATATTATTACTTTAATTAATTTTTCTTCGTGTACTTTTACTTTTCCCCCAAACATTGAAATTGTGAATTGGTAAACAAAACCCTACGTTGAACCAGAACGAGATAACTATTTTTTTTTACGAAAATAAACAACTTGAGAAGAATTTGAACCCAACACAGCCACTTTATATATATTTTTTTTAACATTTTTTAAAGGGTTATTCACACACTAAGGAAATTGAAAAGGACATATTTAGAAAACGTATAAAAAATTCTTGTTTTTAAATATGTATTTTTCACATTATAACTGTTTCGCATCGACGTTGTTCATATTAAAGCAATTATTTTTAATGTAAGATTTTTAAACTGTATTTCTTTTAGATAAATAAAATTTTAAAAAATCAAAAGTAAATCAAACTTCCAGTAAAAGCTATTGAATAGTAAATATACTTACCGAGCAGTGAACCTACGCCCATCTGACATTAACTCCACTGTATAAGTCACGCCTTGACTTAGCACTCCTCCATCGCTATCTACCCACGTTATCTATAAATAATCATAAAGTACTTCAGCATCACCTTTTTTCCCGCATAGTAGGTACTCAAGAAGAGAACCTAGTGTCATGACACGTGACATTCTCCACTTTTTTCGCCAGAATTGGGGACAGTGCGTGTTAGTGGCAGAACTCATCGCCATGATATACCAGAGCGGAAAAAATTAAAAAAGTAACTAGCAAAAGTGAGCTGTATGGCACAGTACAGTAGTACGCATATACCTATATTATAAAGGAAGTTAAAGAGAAGAGAAGAGGATACTGGAGGAAATTCCATAAACATTTTTTCCACTCAAATGGAAATAAAATCTAGAAAAATGAGATTACGGTTGGAATAAAAGATTAGTTTAAATTTAACTTTCGTTATTGTTGTACTTGGGATAATTGGTAGGAAATTCATCGAAGTTAAGAGGGGCATTCTGCAGAGTTTTTCAAGAAGCAAATCGGACGTTTATAAATGGCTCAAAAAGCTTATATTTTGTGATTTTCTTACATTGATAGATAGACCCCAGGTACAGATGCTTAGCAATTAAAAATATTTTTTATTACTCGTATAAATTCTCCACGAAAAGGATTCGAGCTCACAATTACTTAGTTGACTTTGGCTGATGGCTTGTGCTGATGAGCTAGACTCGCGCTTACATAATAAATTATTATAAAACAATACTATGCTAAGATTTTTTTTACCTCAGCAGCAGGTTTTGCTTTCCTCCAACAGAGTACATTCCAGTAAAAATTTCTCTATCTTCTACAGCATTTATTGTCCCGGCCGCTTTCGGTACACGGCTTCCGGAGGTACAAGGACGGTGAGACGTGCAGATTTTGATCGAATCGCTGGTTCTCCTATAACAAATGACCAAAGCCGCATTATGTACATATTTATTTATTTACTATAAACATATTTCTTAATCCATATATACTCGTATGAAATCATCAATATCAAGAAAACATAAAAGTGAAAATGGAATCAAATTCAATATTGAGAATATCCACTCGGCTACGGCTCCCAGATGAATTTTAAAATATATATATCAGGTTGCATTTTTATCAAAAAAAAGTATCCCATTTGAAAATATAACTATGAGATGTTTGAAAATCTTTGCTTAGTACGTTTCTTTCTAAAAAAGGTTATGTTTAATTTGACATAATACAAGTTCTCATATCTTATGCCATAAACTTTTTGTTTTATTATGTTGGGTTAGAATGGCCTAGTCTCGGGTGTTTTGGACTATTGAACTTTGTGTTGCAGATTTTATGAAGTCCGTCCAACGCATAGGTCGACCGATCGACTGCGTCTATCTTTAAAACGAACCGTCCATGTCTCAGAACCATAGAGAAGTATTGGAAAAAAGCTTATCGACGGCATATTTTGTGATAACGCACTTCCTTCGAATCTCGTCCTCATATCCTCCAGTATTTGTGACTGTGGAATCCAGGTACACGTACGAATGCACAACCTCACAGTTGCCAATTAACGAGACACAGTTGCCAATTAATAGATCCACGACCATCATCTTGGTTTTGTCTCTGTTTATCGCAAGTCCAAAGGAGAGGCTTGTTGAGTGATATAACACTCCTTTTTATAATTTCCGTTATTTAAAAAAAATGCATAGATTATGTTGGAACCTAACTTTAATTAACACGTGTAATACATACAATGTAATACATAGAATTGAATTTACAATTATTATACCTACTGACCTAATTGACTTCCTATTAATAATAATAAAAAATATTTATTGCACATATAAGTTAAATAAATAAAAACTCTATCTTTTAATGTCAATTCTAAACAAAAACTCTCTATTTTAAGGTTAATCCTTATAAACTTATTTATGGTAATGCAATTTGTTCTACAATAATTGTGACGAATTATTTGTGACGGTTTTTTTTTTTAATCCTCATCCAAATACGTTATTAATAACAAACTCTAAACTAAAATGAAATTAAATTAATATATTTGCCTTTATATATATATATATAGCTATAGGTGTGTACTCACGCGAGCGAAGCCGCGAGCAGGTCTAGTTTCTAATAAACATATATGTGAATTTTATCACCTAGTTTCCATACGTATTTAAAACCCTTTTTTTATTTTCACGCTTTACTTGTTAAAAGAACCCAACACCGCGTGCTATTACCAGAGCTGGGAACTGACAATAATTTAAATGAAATGATTCCCCCTAATGAGGATTCTTCTTTTTTAAAAACTTATAATCATACTATATTCATAGTTATATATATATATATATATATATATATATATATATAGCACCTCGAGGTTGGTTGGTAGAGAATGCTTCTTAGCGTTAAGAAGTCCCACCTTTTGTACATTTTTATATATATAAAAAAAATGTACAAACCATCGCGCTTACAGTCAGACACTGTCTTAACTCTAAAGTATATAACTAGTATACATTTAAGATCAATACTAGGTCATAGCAAGTTACAATTCTATTATCGTAACTTAAGCTAGGCAGGTCCTGTTGAAAATTGAACATAAACACTCGATAAATTGCTATGCTTTCAATACGGTATTATATTACTTTATATAACGCGAAGGAGTGAAATATTATAATAATAATGAAAAGAAAATGATGTTTCAGACGACATTTTAATACATTTCACGTTTATATAGAAATTGATAATTGAGAGCGATTGTGACTGTAAATGGGATTGGTTTAAGGGTCAATTCCCATTTTGGGGATGAATATGTTTGAAATATTTTGAAATTACATTTTTTTAACTGTATTACTATATTATTAGTATTTGAAAAAACATTGTAGAAAACCCGACGTTTCGAACACTTTACAGTAGTTCGTGTCACAGGTAGATATGATATCAAACTACCGCCAAAGATGTCTTAATTGCCACGCGTACTGCCCTGGACCATGTTTGTATAATGTTAATTATTATTAAAATATATAGAGAAAGATTAAAAAATCAAGAATCATCAAACGACAAGATTTATAACGTGGCTCTCGGGTCTTACTAAATATGACGCAAAGTCAAAAGTGCTAGAGGAAATTAGAGATTCTAAATTCACACAAGAACTTAACAATAAGAAGTAAAGTATCTAGAATTAGTTATAAATTGAAGTGTTTCAATGAAATGTTTGAATGGAGGGTACTATGAGCTGTGCCTTATGGGATGATTAACATACCTTGAATTTTCGTCCTTCATTCACTAATTGTAGAATGTTACAGTTTGGTTTAATTTCTACAATAAAATTCTTCATTTGACTTGTATGTGTATATGTAATTCTATTCGTTCTAGACTTATAGAAATACAGATTATATATTATAAAACTAATAGCCTTTTAGATTATGATAATATCTTATAAGTATTATAAAAAGTTAACAATAAATTTTATGGTATTGAAGCACTTAGCCGGTTTCTGGAGGAAAATGGAAATCGGAGTGTCTTGGCACTAGGTTTTTTCCATTCTGATGTACGGAAAGAAGCGTGAAGCTATAAAAAATATAAATTTGTTTACAAGTATAAAAATACCTCAATTTAATATTTTTAAAGTGTTATTCACACACTTACAAAATTTAAAACATTTCTTATGATTCTGAACAATTCGAACTATATTTCGAACCTACACCTCTGAGAAACCGTCCAACCACTAAGCTAAGTTTTATATCAACTAATTTTGTATGTATTTGGGTGACCAATTTGCCTAGTTAGGAATACTGTACTAAAAGCCCGTAGGTTCAATTCTCTATCAGGATAATTGTGTAATGAATACCTATACGTAATAATACATAAACACTTTTAAAGTGCTTAAGTGTAAATTAATTAAAAAAAAATTAGAGCTTTACGCTTTTTTCTAATAAAATAGTAGACAGACACACACATTTCAGATTCTGTGTACTGAGTGGCGGAACTCAACGCCGAGATTTGTCTTATTCATTCAATGAAATGCAATTTATGTCAATGCGGCTAGTAATAATAAAAAATATATAATCGTTAGAACAAATTCATAGTTCCAAACAAAACGATTATTTGTCCATAATACTTAGTTGCGGTCAACTAATAAATGAAACAATAACTTTTCTCGCTTCCATATTTCGTAATCCAACCGTACCACAAAACTAACTCGCCGCATAATTTCATTATAATACTAAATCCGAACTAAAAGCTTAGCTTAAGCTTACTGTCCTATTGAAATATTAGAGATAAGCTATAGATGATCTATAATATATTATAAAAATATAAATAAAATGTTAATCACACACTTAGAAAAATAAAAAACATATTTTTAGAAAACGTATGAACGCAGCAGTATTTGAACCAAGAGGCACGGGTTCAAATCCCGCTGCGTTCAAATTTTTATACGTCTTCTAAAAATATGATCTTTATTTTTTTAGCGTTTATTTCGTATGTGGATGCCTGCATTGACATATCTTACCGCCGAAATGCAAGTCATTGCGCGTTGAGTGGCAAGACTCAACGCCGCGCTATGTCTACCCAGAGCGGAAAAATAATATCGGATAGACTCTGAATCAACCAAACCTGAAATCCTCACTTCGCTGCGATAGCTTCGTTAAAGTTTACGCATTATGCTTCAATATCTTTATTCGGTGAAACCAAAGCTTAAAATCGACTATAAACTGTGATCTTATATACATTAGGAAAAGGACCAAATGTTCTCGCAACTGTTGAAATTGAGGTGGAAAGTTGGGAGACGATATGTATTTGCCGGTTAGTTTAATGGCGTGTTTTATAATCAGCCAAGGTTTTGCCTGAACTTAATATTATAAAGCAAGAGTCTCCTTACAGTTAAAACAGCTACACGCGTCTTCTTTAACAGCAGGATAGTCAAATAGAACATAGTGACAAGACACTACGTACTTCAAGTTCCTCCTGAAATCGAATCGAGAGTTGAGTGGCAGGACTCAATGCCGCGTTGCCTTTCGATTTATGTTCCTCAGAGTATGAAGAAATTATATTTTAAATATATTTTTTTCCTCTGAGTAGGAATCGAATCCCAAGCTTACAGCTAGAGCCAGAGCCTGTCCCACTGCGCCATCTTTACTTATTGGTTATTTATTACTATCGCTATATTACTAAAATGGAGAATTGACTTACTAATCACAAGATGGTTTCTGTATACTAGAAATTCTTGTATTTTGGAAACCAATAATAAATTAATATATAATTTGATAGTTTCGCTATGAGACTGAAACGCGATCGGTTGTTCTAATTCCATTCGGGGGAATGAATATTATATTTAAATTATTTTTTTTCCTCGCTCTGGCACCTAAAACAAAATGCAGCGTTAAGTTACGCCGCAGATATGCCACACGCAATGTCTTAGTGTCGAATGGAAAGTGGTGCTATTGCGAAAAAAAGCAAAATGCTGCAAAGAAAATATAATAGAAATTGAATAAAATATCTTTCAGTCAACACTGGAGCTTTATTAAAAAATATATGGAAATATCTATCTAACTTTGAAAAACGAACATTTATGAAACTTCACAACTATATTAGTCTCGAATGTCATATATACGATTCGCGTTGAAATAAAAATATGAAGGGAAGCTTCACTTTATAAGGGAAGTACAAATAAGCTCAACATTGTACCACAATTTACGTAATACACGAATAAAAACTAACGAAAAGCTTTAAAGTTTATTATAAATTTGTGTAAAATTTTGTTGAACTTAACAGCTGAGTTCCTTTTTTATTTATTTTTTATATCATTTTTAAAGGACTAGGTCTTTTTAATTAATTAGTCCACGCAAACGACGTTGCATGTGAGTACTTGTTATAAATAAAACAATTATTTAATACTTATATTAAACTAGCTGGTGCCTACAACTTTGTTTGAGTTAATTTTATGATCCTTGCCATTCTATTTTAATTTGTATCTCTCGTATCGGCTGTAAAACGTAAAAGCTTGATGTATCCGTCGCCGTGAGAATTAAAAAAAAATCTCCTTATACTCCTCTATACTTCCCAAAGAACTAAATTTCAGCTTCTACGCCCAGTACCTTGGCTGTGCGATATTTGTCTGTCAGTCACTCAATGATTAATGGAACAGTTATATACAAAAATTTACTTATATATTAAAAAAAATCGTAACATTTATTTATTAAGAATTATAATTAAAAGGTGATTTAGATTACCACGTGAAAACTAATTATAGCAGGATTTGAATACAAAATTCGTATTTTGGTTGTTTTAAATACTATGACACCCGTTTCTCACAGCACTTTAAACAGCCTGTGCACTATATTAACCTCTCAATCACATCTTACTAATAATATTATAAATACAAAAGTTTGTGAAGGTGATTAGATATAAGAATAGAAGTAAGTTTTTCACCAAAAAAAATATGCCCCAAAAATATTCCCCCACAGCAGGGTAGTCAGAACCTATTGTCCTATTGTCAAGTAACTCTGTTTTCTATCTATCGTCCCAATTCGTCCCAGTAGCCGATCTTAACGCCGCTTTCTTATGTTCAGTAGAGTGAAGAAATGACAATATGATCATTCCACTGAACGTGAATCGAACCCAAGACCAACTCGCGGTTACACCCACTGAGCCACGATGGCTAGTGATTCATACTCACTTTTATTCGAATTTAGCAATGCTAACATTCAAAATGAAAAGCTGCAAAAAGCTCCACATGCACATAAGCACTCACTACATTGAACATATCAACAAAGTATTTTTAAAGCACACTGGTTAGAGAACTGCTAGAATTTCAACGGAGTGGCAAATTTAGTAGAAAGCAACTTTCGTGGCAGATGCGACCATTGTGTGTTTAGTATCCGCTCTTGTTTAGAGTAAATTCTAATTTTATTTATCTTGGCCCTGCTGTTTTGGACGTATTCCGTGTGGGTTCAACTTTACAGACGGTTTAAGTAAAATTGTAACAATTATAGTGTAAACTAGCGACTCGCGACTTCGCCCGCGAACTTTACTTGTTTGTCATTTTCAGCACCTTTTCGTAAAATAATGAAATTCCTGGAAAAACTTCAGCGGTTCGGCTGTGTTGTCGTCACAGACAGACAAGTTACTTTCGAATTTATAATATTAGTATAGATTTTTGAGAAATAAAGTAGCAACTGTTTAGCCTTCGGTCATCAACTATATCTACCTATAACTATATATGTCATAATGAACCGCATTCAGTTAAGTGATTGAAAGTTTTCATACAAATTTACACCCCCTATTTTTATTCCTTATGGGTTGTTTTTAAAAAAAAATCATCATCGTCATCAACTATCTTCCTGCGAAAATTCATCGAAATCGGTAAAGCTAATAGATTTTTCATACAAACTTTCGTCGCCTATTTCAAACCTTTATGGGTTGATTTTTGAAAAGTAGCTTATGTTTGAACCTGGATCGTCAATTATTTTCATTTTAAGTTCCATCCAAAACATACAATACAAATTAAAATAATATAAAAATACACAAAGGCAGCCTTGTTGTTACTAAAAGTTAATCTGTCAGCCAGGCAAACAAATTGTAAAAAGCTGCCAAAAACAAAAATATGTAATAAAATAAATTAAGTAACTACATAAATAACTATTACAAATATATATACATAAAATAATATATCATATATAACACTAGCGAACCGCTCGCAGCTTCGTCTGCGTCAACTTTACGACTGTATATAATTCACTTTTTCACACGCGTTCCCATTTAAATCACAAAGTTTAGTTCAATTTATAACATACATTTTTAATGTGTTAAAATAAACACTAAATATTTACAGAATTTAACCAAAATATAATAGCCAAAACTGCATTAAAATCAAAAAATAAATAGAAAAATCCCCCCTTAAATATTTTTTCTTAAATGTCCTCCATGTACAGACAGCGATATATCCATATACATGCATACATACAATTTTTATATAAATATCCAATACACTACATTGCAAAATAAAAATTCTTAACTTTATAGGTAGATTGCGACCTAAAAATTTCACAAGTTACAAAATTTTAATTTCCTTTCTAGGTAATCACGTATACAGCTCACAATAAAGCTATGTAAGTAGCAAAATTATTCGCGAAGCCAAGTTTTTGGTTAGTCAGCAAACTTGAGACGCTCAGTCGCCTCAAGGCCTCGCTTGTTCCTTCGTATATTTTTCACTGAAATGCACTCGTACTTGAACTTACGGAGATAATAGCATTTTGTTCTTTAGCTTACAGTCAAATGAGAAGGCACGTTTTATTTTTAATTCTGATACCTATTCTAAAAAATATATTTCTTATATATTTCCCGCATTTTCATCTCATATAGGCAAAGATAATAAATATTTAGACACTGATAAACATATATTTAGAAAACGTATAAAAATTTGAACGCAACGGGATTTGAACCCGCAGAATAAGAATTTCGACGTAGCTGGATGTAGAACGCATGGCTTAGCGGTCGGAGCGCTTGTACGGTTTTCAAGAGACGCGGGTTCAAATCCCGCTGCGTTCAAATTTTTATTTGTTTTCTAAATATATGTTTTTCAATTTCCTAAGTGTGTGAATAACACGTTAAAAAACAAATGTTAATGAATATTTAGACATATCTGTTCAAATCCAAAACAATATACGTCAAGAAGCGGAGTTTAACGCTGTTGGTTGCTTTAAGAGAGCTTACTGGCAGGGAAAGAAAAATTATAACTGATAAATAATACTAATTACTTTACTAAAATTTAAAAAGTGACTTTTGAATATTTAATTTTTGTATTTTTTTTATATACATAGATAGATACATACCTAGATATAGACTATAAGACTAAGGTAAATAATTCTATTTAAAATATTTTCATTTCTCCGCTCTGGTACCTAATACAAAGCACGCATTGATTTCCGAAAGTGGAGAGTCTTGACACTAGGTTGTGTAAAGTGTGAACCTACAAGACTATTATATATTGATTTTTTTTTTTTAAATGTCATAAAATTCGAAGTCGCCTCCCGAATGATATATTTTATTTCTACATCTGCCACAAATCATAATATTCTATTTAATACTTTATAAATCTCAAGCATATTACCATATAATTGTAAACCGTCATTATTTCACAAGAACTTTGATGTTAACATATATCTTTTTGATAACAAACGTTCGTTTTTCAAACAAAGTCTACAATTTCGCCTCTTGTTGGCTCTAAACTTGAATTTATACGTTTAATATTATTTTGTTTTAACTTTACTTAACTATTTTGCGGTTGAACCGAAACAACGATTTTTAAACTTTTCTACGAGAACTACAATAGTTGTAATTTAGTTAGTTTTGAACGAAACTTTGCTTATAGAAAACTGCTTTAATATTCTCCTTCTAAATTATAGTGGAGACTTTACATACAACATTTTAACAGAGTTGTAAAACGGAGTAGGGATTTGAAACAGTTATCAATATGACGGCCTAAAGTAATAAATTGAAACCGTCCTGGTGCAGGACTGGTGTTTATATGTAAAAGCGATTGGTTGTAGATTCAATTCCGATTAGGTTGATTGTATATAAATTATTTTCTAATTAATTATTATTAATAACTTCCAATTCTAGAAAGACTGGTTCATCTGCTCTACGATAAGGAAAGTGAAATTGACAAATAATATCCTTATTTAAAGGGGTTATTAATAAAAATTATAGCAATAAAATCACAATAACAAAAAACCCACTGAAGGTGTATTTCATTATTAATGGTAAAAAACAGACAGAAATCTTTTTACGTTTTTAAATATAAATACCCTCTTTATCATTCCAAACTTTATGGTTATGATATTGTTTCCTCAGTCACGAGTTCGTGTAATGGAAATAAAGGCTTTCTATACTTTGGTTAAAGTTCAAAATGCTAATATGAATTGGAGTGAGAAAAGTTTTTATCAGTGTAATTTGGGCGGAAGATGAAAAACATGGCATGGGAAAGTACCCGCGCTATTCTAAGACGGTGATGATGCTGGATGAGACTCGATAATTAATATATTTTTAATAAAGAATTTTAAACTGAGCTTTTCCTTTTTTTCCATTATATTATTATTATATGAGACACAGATAACCTAGTGTCAAGACACTACGTTATCCACTTCCGTTGGAAACTTGGTGCGTTGAGTGGCTGAACTTAGCCTGTCTTTTAATAGTTACCAGAGCTGTAGCGGTGAAATAAATTACAAAGTAGATCCTTTTAAATTTACTCACGATATATGAAAATTACGTTATAATTATATTAAATTCATATCCAGTAACAAACTTCAGTTCGTATGAAGCAACTTTTGAATAATTCAAAATGATAATACTCCAAAGAGACCTGCTTTCACATTTGAGCTGATACTCTGATTCCCTTTTGTCATATAACGTTGGCAAGAATGTCAGTTAATAGGCACTAGGACTTCTTAAGTGTTTATTACACATTTATTGTAAATCGGTAAAATTTTCTATGTATTATAACTTTTTGTTAGATTTTTAAATATTGTATTTTAGCATTATATATTTGGTTATATATATTTATATAAATATATATTATATATTTGAGGCCATCGTGGTGTAGTGGCACGATAGTAGTCACTCACACTGGTAGGGTAAAACGCGGCGTTATGTTCTGCCAATCAAGACAAAATATCTCGATTGTGAGCGGAGAGTGGCCTTATCTGTGGCTGTTGGTATTCATTTAAGCGATGAAGTTTCAAAGTTAAGTTATGACGTTGCGCCAAAATTCGCTTTCAATAGCCAAGTTTTATAAAGTTGTCAATACTTTCAATAATATTTGGTGGCGGAATTCACAAAAAGAAACTTCATATTTAAGAATGAATTTCATCAGAAATCTTATGCAGGCTGAATACGAGTATAGCTAAGCGCTAGTACGATATCAAATTCTTCCACGCTGTTATTTTTTAAATTAATGTGAATAAATTTGTAACAAAATATGTAAAATTGATTTAAATTTCTAACATAACATCTAAATTACATATCACCTTCAAAATTGGTATTGGTATATTGGTATTCGCATAAAATCCACTCCACTGTGTAAACCTCAAGAAATCCTTTAAATTTTAAACCTTCTCAGAAAAAGTTTTGTCCAAAAAGAGTCAACTGAACTGATTACTGGACACGTGAACGCTAAATACACAGAATTAAAGCCATCGTCGCTCAGTGGGACAGCGTCTGACTGTAAACGTGGTTGTCGATTTGATCCCCACTTGAGGTAATGATAATGTTTAAGTCAACGCCCGCACGCACTCAACACGCATTATCTCGATTTCGGACGAAAAGCGAAGAACGGAGTGTTTTGACACTAGATTCTATCTGCTATAAGCCGAAAGAACTTAGATCGCCCATATTTCTTTTGCAAAGTTCCCTATTTTAAAACCAACATATAAAGAATCAAAGGCAAGGCTTTATCTAAAAAGAGGTATCCCACTGATTACCGAACACGTGTATGCTAAATATGTATACCCCAAATAAACCGTAGCGAAAATAATTAACATTTTCGGAAAGTGGACATGACTTAGGGGCGATTCGTTATAATTCGGGTGGAATAACCATTACAATGTTTTTATTCGAAAATTAATCATACGGGTTTATGGTTTGAGGTACTTTTTATTTTCTTCTTTCAATTGTACTCGTATGTTGAGACTTAGAAAGACCAATGGGCTATATATTGGTCTATTAGACCAATAGGCCACAATTGGCCTTATTGGTCTTTCAGACCGAAAGGCTATTTTATGTTTATGTTGTAGATTTGTATAACTACGATCATTGTGGGTTCAAATTCAACATCGATCAGATGACCAGAGTGATAAACTGAGTCGACCTTAAAAGATAGACATATGCAGTTCCAGACATTTTTTTAGCTCTATTCAAGGGAAACAATTCGTATTTACGTAACTTTAACTATTTAAGTAGGACCAACGGAAGCTATCATAGGAGTAATATGTTCCCCGTTTTTGCTATATTTTTGAATGCTGCTCCGCTCCTGTTGAACGCAGCGTGATGTTATATAGCGCCTTCCAAGTGGGCTATCCAACACAAAAACACTTTTAAAAATCGAAGTAGTAGTTTCTGAGATAAGCGCGATCAACCAAACAAACAAACTTTTCAGCTTTATAAAAAGGGTATAGATAACTTACCTCTAGGTCCAGTGCTAACTTGACACTGATACAACGCATCGTCTTCAATAGCCACATCTCTAATGTCTAGTGAATAATCACCTAAAACAATAAAAAAAAATTAGAGGACCTGTTGACGCCTAAAATAGCAACGTGTATGTTAAACATATTTAGAAAACGTATAAAAATGTTGAACGCAGCGGGATTTGAACCCACGCCTCTTGGAAACCGTAATTATAAGGATATTTCTGTAGAGTAAGTTGTAATTATAGATATAAATTAAAAAAAACGTGTACACTCTATGACTTCTGCAATATTTTTTCTTCTTCGTGGGGCAGTAAAACAGTTTCTGACTGGAAAGCTGATGGTTCTCAGTTCAATCCCCAAATGAGGGGAGTATATTTAATTAATATTCATTTCCCCGTTATTTTACGACATATAACATCGTTAGGTTACGTCACTCAATACAAAATGTCACAAAAATGGGTGATTAGAAAGAACGGAGCCTTTTCTTTTGTTTTTCGCTTCGCAGCGTAGGCAGAAAGAAGCTAGTGCCATGACACTCCGTCCTCCACTTTCACACCTGAGTTCAAGACAATGCGTGTTGAGTGACAGAACTCAATGCCACGCTTTCTCTTGTCACCAGAGCGGAAAAATGAAAATGAAATGGGAATCGAACCCACATCAATTGCATATACAATCAGAAACTATCACAATGTGGGGTATTATCTGGCCGCAGTGGCTATATAAAATCTACATAAAAAAAAGCAGCTATATACCTTCTTCATCGCTACCAATCATCTTATATCTTTCATATCCAGTCAGATGCCGATGCGTTCCCAGTCCAAAGTCATCCTTCGTCCACTGAAGTTGCCCAGCCTTGTTCACTACACGACACGGTAACGTTACTCGAGAACCTACCACTGCACTCTGTAAATAGAAATGAAATTTAAAATTAAATATAATATATAATATAATATTGTAGTATTAGAGCCGCAGGCGCAGCTGGACAGCGTCCGACTGTAAACACGATTGGTTAAGGGTTCGATTCCCACTCTGGGAATGATATTTTCAATTATTTTCATTTCTCCACTCTGGTACGTATAATGAAACGCGGCGTTGAGTTCTGCCTCTTGCGAATGTCTCGTTTTGGAGCACAGAGTGTATTGAGACTAGGTACTCTCTAACTACTCGATATGCGGGAAGACACGTGAATCAATAAAAATATATATTTTAATATTAGTTTATCATATTTGTGTATATACTACAATATGTATGTATATATATCAATTTTATCTATGCACCCATTCCAATTTCAATTATTTCCATTATATAAATATAACTTGCAGGTAACCATTTGATAGGAGAGCCTCTATCCAATGGTAAGCCTATATGCAATGCTTACACCTAAGAGATCGCTTACTTAGCGATGAGGTCGCCTATTGTACTGTGTTAAATATTAAGATTGATGTGTAATATATTTTATAATACACAATATATTTTATAATACACAATATATTTTATTTACTTTTTTTTTTTTTTTTTTTTTTTTTTTTTTTTTTTTTTTTTTTTTTTTTTTTTTTTTTTTTTTTTTTTTTTTTTTTTTTTTTTTTTTTTTTTTTTTTTTTTTTTTTTTTTTTTTTTTTTTTTTTTTTTTTTTTTTTTTTTTTTTTTTTTTTTTTTTTTTTTTTTTTTTTTTTTTTTTTTTTTTTTTTTTTTTTTTTTTTTTTTTTTTTTTTTTTTTTTTTTTTTTTTTTTTTTTTTTTTTTTTTTTTTTTTTTTTTTTTTTTTTTTTTTTTTTTTTTTTTTTTTTTTTTTTTTTTTTTTTTTTTTTTTTTTTTTTTTTTTTTTTTTTTTTTTTTTTTTTTTTTTTTTTTTTTTTTTTTTTTTTTTTTTTTTTTTTTTTTTTTTTTTTTTTTTTTTTTTTTTTTTTTTTTTTTTTTTTTTTTTTTTTTTTTTTTTTTTTTTTTTTTTTTTTTTTTTTTTTTTTTTTTTTTTTTTTTTTTTTTTTTTTTTTTTTTTTTTTTTTTTTTTTTTTTTTTTTTTTTTTTTTTTTTTTTTTTTTTTTTTTTTTTTTTTTTTTTTTTTTTTTTTTTTTTTTTTTTTTTTTTTTTTTTTTTTTTTTTTTTTTTTTTTTTTTTTTTTTTTTTTTTTTTTTTTTTTTTTTTTTTTTTTTTTTTTTTTTTTTTTTTTTTTTTTTTTTTTTTTTTTTTTTTTTTTTTTTTTTTTTTTTTTTTTTTTTTTTTTTTTTTTTTTTTTTTTTTTTTTTTTTTTTTTTTTTTTTTTTTTTTTTTTTTTTTTTTTTTTTTTTTTTTTTTTTTTTTTTTTTTTTTTTTTTTTTTTTTTTTTTTTTTTTTTTTTTTTTTTTTTTTTTTTTTTTTTTTTTTTTTTTTTTTTTTTTTTTTTTTTTTTTTTTTTTTTTTTTTTTTTTTTTTTTTTTTTTTTTTTTTTTTTTTTTTTTTTTTTTTTTTTTTTTTTTTTTTTTTTTTTTTTTTTTTTTTTTTTTTTTTTTTTTTTTTTTTTTTTTTTTTTTTTTTTTTTTTTTTTTTTTTTTTTTTTTTTTTTTTTTTTTTTTTTTTTTTTTTTTTTTTTTTTTTTTTTTTTTTTTTTTTTTTTTTTTTTTTTTTTTTTTTTTTTTTTTTTTTTTTTTTTTTTTTTTTTTTTTTTTTTTTTTTTTTTTTTTTTTTTTTTTTTTTTTTTTTTTTTTTTTTTTTTTTTTTTTTTTTTTTTTTTTTTTTTTTTTTTTTTTTTTTTTTTTTTTTTTTTTTTTTTTTTTTTTTTTTTTTTTTTTTTTTTTTTTTTTTTTTTTTTTTTTTTTTTTTTTTTTTTTTTTTTTTTTTTTTTTTTTTTTTTTTTTTTTTTTTTTTTTTTTTTTTTTTTTTTTTTTTTTTTTTTTTTTTTTTTTTTTTTTTTTTTTTTTTTTTTTTTTTTTTTTTTTTTTTTTTTTTTTTTTTTTTTTTTTTTTTTTTTTTTTTTTTTTTTTTTTTTTTTTTTTTTTTTTTTTTTTTTTTTTTTTTTTTTTTTTTTTTTTTTTTTTTTTTTTTTTTTTTTTTTTTTTTTTTTTTTTTTTTTTTTTTTTTTTTTTTTTTTTTTTTTTTTTTTTTTTTTTTTTTTTTTTTTTTTTTTTTTTTTTTTTTTTTTTTTTTTTTTTTTTTTTTTTTTTTTTTTTTTTTTTTTTTTTTTTTTTTTTTTTTTTTTTTTTTTTTTTTTTTTTTTTTTTTTTTTTTTTTTTTTTTTTTTTTTTTTTTTTTTTTTTTTTTTTTTTTTTTTTTTTTTTTTTTTTTTTTTTTTTTTTTTTTTTTTTTTTTTTTTTTTTTTTTTTTTTTTTTTTTTTTTTTTTTTTTTTTTTTTTTTTTTTTTTTTTTTTTTTTTTTTTTTTTTTTTTTTTTTTTTTTTTTTTTTTTTTTTTTTTTTTTTTTTTTTTTTTTTTTTTTTTTTTTTTTTTTTTTTTTTTTTTTTTTTTTTTTTTTTTTTTTTTTTTTTTTTTTTTTTTTTTTTTTTTTTTTTTTTTTTTTTTTTTTTTTTTTTTTTTTTTTTTTTTTTTTTTTTTTTTTTTTTTTTTTTTTTTTTTTTTTTTTTTTTTTTTTTTTTTTTTTTTTTTTTTTTTTTTTTTTTTTTTTTTTTTTTTTTTTTTTTTTTTTTTTTTTTTTTTTTTTTTTTTTTTTTTTTTTTTTTTTTTTTTTTTTTTTTTTTTTTTTTTTTTTTTTTTTTTTTTTTTTTTTTTTTTTTTTTTTTTTTTTTTTTTTTTTTTTTTTTTTTTTTTTTTTTTTTTTTTTTTTTTTTTTTTTTTTTTTTTTTTTTTTTTTTTTTTTTTTTTTTTTTTTTTTTTTTTTTTTTTTTTTTTTTTTTTTTTTTTTTTTTTTTTTTTTTTTTTTTTTTTTTTTTTTTTTTTTTTTTTTTTTTTTTTTTTTTTTTTTTTTTTTTTTTTTTTTTTTTTTTTTTTTTTTTTTTTTTTTTTTTTTTTTTTTTTTTTTTTTTTTTTTTTTTTTTTTTTTTTTTTTTTTTTTTTTTTTTTTTTTTTTTTTTTTTTTTTTTTTTTTTTTTTTTTTTTTTTTTTTTTTTTTTTTTTTTTTTTTTTTTTTTTTTTTTTTTTTTTTTTTTTTTTTTTTTTTTTTTTTTTTTTTTTTTTTTTTTTTTTTTTTTTTTTTTTTTTTTTTTTTTTTTTTTTTTTTTTTTTTTTTTTTTTTTTTTTTTTTTTTTTTTTTTTTTTTTTTTTTTTTTTTTTTTTTTTTTTTTTTTTTTTTTTTTTTTTTTTTTTTTTTTTTTTTTTTTTTTTTTTTTTTTTTTTTTTTTTTTTTTTTTTTTTTTTTTTTTTTTTTTTTTTTTTTTTTTTTTTTTTTTTTTTTTTTTTTTTTTTTTTTTTTTTTTTTTTTTTTTTTTTTTTTTTTTTTTTTTTTTTTTTTTTTTTTTTTTTTTTTTTTTTTTTTTTTTTTTTTTTTTTTTTTTTTTTTTTTTTTTTTTTTTTTTTTTTTTTTTTTTTTTTTTTTTTTTTTTTTTTTTTTTTTTTTTTTTTTTTCATTTATTTCTGAATGGTCATTTAATTTTTAAGTACACCAATGTGAGCGAAACCACGATTAAACTAGTATAATATATACTTTTGAACCATCAATCCTACACGCACAAATCAAACGTTACAAATTCCAATCATCACAATTAGCCGTCCTAAATCAAAAGGGTGCCTTCTATAAATAAATCAGTTTCCCTTAGGAACAGCCAAAAATCAAAGTTGCGGACCTCAGAATATTAATTTAGGAAATTCCATTTCATAAATCAAACTTTTCAACCCGATTACAAACCCTTGTATAAGGGCTGGTGCACAGTTATATCATACATTAAGTTATTATATTTTGTATGTTTAATATTTATATTTTATTTTTAACATTTTTAAAGTGTTAATCACACACTTAGGAAATTCAAAAACATATATTTAGAAAACGTATAAAATTTCCAACGCGTGGCTTAGCGGCTTTGAATCACGCTGCGTTCAAATTTTTATACGTTTTCTAATAATATCTTTTCCACTTTATTTCACATAGCGGAGTAGGTCAACTAGTGTCATGACTTTCCATTCTCCGCTTTTCTCCGCCTGAATACAAGGTGACAGAACTCAACGCCTCACTTTGTCTTACGGAGCAGGGCATTAAATATAATTTAAATATAATCTTTCCCCCGAGTTCTATTGGAACCTACAACCGTCGTGTTTACAGTAGACGTTGCGCCTCGATATTTTCATCTTCTAACATATTTTAACATAATTTCATATAAACGCTGTGATAGAAGAGATTTTTGCAGTTGAGTTAGGTGAGTGAGAGAAAAAATAAGGGTATAAATAAGTTCCTCATTTTGTGCTTGTTAGGGTATTCACTTAGTAATGTTTCATATTATGATTTAATATGAACTAAGCCAGCTTTAAGTAGAACTTGAGTAAGTACGTTTTTTAAATAACGAAACTTAAAAAAATGCAAGGATAATATACTAATCAATTTGAAACGTATTTTACGGATAGTATAAAAATACATTAAAAAATTTATATTTTGGGCGGAATTATTTAGATTAACACTTAAAAAAATGTTCAAATCGCTTCACTACTTCTAATCTTAATTTATATTACGATCTAAATGCAATTTTTTGTCCTCACAGAGTATTTTAAGCGAACCTAGTTTCCAAAACATCGCGCTCTCCATTTTTCGCTCGAATCCTATATTCTCTTAGTATTTAAATAACGTATATAACAAACATATGACTTATATTTATTTTTACCAAACACGGAAGACTTAAATTTATTTTTATCATAACTCCTGTTAATTGTGTGACTCCTGTAAATAATTCAATATTTTCAAGATACAATTTTTCAGTCAAAAGGGATCGGTTTTTTAATTTTTTTTATACAAGCCGTCCTGGCATTCTGTAAAGTATCAGACTTTACAGAATGCCAGGACGGCTTTCTTTTCACATTGGCTTATATATACATATTACAAATTTAGTATATAGTACTAATATTTTGACTCTAAATTTATCTATTAAATTGATTTATTTACAGTTCACTTCACATTATTCAAGATATTAGATGTAAATTGCGATTAGGTCAATAACTAATGGAAATTGATCGCACAATATATTAATTGCAAAACATAATGTGATTTATTAATTATGACTATTAATTCATACTGGATACCATTTGATTATTTTGGATGTATAAGAATTGTAAGAATAGAATCCGCTACCATTAGGTGCCTTGTAACTTATATAAATCGTATGACTTTTAATATTTTTGTAGGATTATGCACAAACTTAGGATATTTTAAGGAAACGTGTAAAAATTTTAACGCATCAGGATTCGAACCGGCACCTCTTGGAAACCGTCCAAGCGCTGACCGCTAAACCATACATTCTACATCCAGCTACGTCGAAATTCGTATACACTTTTTACAATGTAGTGCGCTGAGTACTGCTGGTAGTAAACGATTATATTTAAAATATTCTGAAATTATTAGATTGATTTCATCCAATAATACATATCCAATTCTAACATCATATACATATATATATATAAAAAAGGATACAAATAAAATGTACTGTAAACAGAACCTTACATTTCGTATAAACAGTATAAGTTAACTGAAGTAGGTTGAGAATGAGCGGATATTAAAAATACCTCGCCTCAGGAATGTAAGAAGGCTTTTTTTCTATGAACACTTTTCGGCAACAACATGTTATGATAACGTGAAAATATTTTTGGTATTTTATGCTTTTTTAATTAATTTGGTAACGCATAACGTTTTTTATATTAGCATTATGGTAAATTATTATTGGACGTTCAAAAAATTAAGCATGTAATTTCTTATTTTACATAAAATTTTCTTTTCGACTTTGACACAATCTTATATAAAGCCTTGGCCAAGCTTTTTAAAATATTAAGTAATATAAATCATATTTATTTAATAATTAATTTTCACTATAACAAAAAGTTTGAGGCCATCATGGCGCAGTGGGATAACACCTGACTGTAAACGTGATTTGTTATGGGTTCGATCCTGTCTTAGAGGAATCATTATATTTAACTAGTTTTTATCTCTCGTTTCATATTTCGATTTATCAATTAAAGAATAACGATGGTTGTAGCGCCGCAACTAATGAGCTTGAATGCTTAAATTTGACATATAGGTTACTTGGGGAGCATAGCACAGAGGGTATTTTAAATCCCTATAAAATTCCACGGGGTACATACTCTAAACTATGGGCTTTAGAGAGAACCTAGTGTCAAGACACTCCGTTCTCCACTTTAGAACGGAGAAATTATAATATTTTTTACATACAATCAAACCTCCGAGAGCGATCGAACCCACAACCCACCGTATTTACAGTCTCTCGTTGTCCACTGCGCCACAATGGCTCTTTGACAGAGCTTTATACAGCATAAAATATACAGAAAGTAATAAAATCAAATCATTCGAAATCGTTATTGAAGTGATATTTAAAACTCTATTAATTAAATAATACTCAATCAATTACAAAACTTTTCATATAAACATTTCCATATAACATCAAACATACTTCTTTTATTAATCCCACTGTGAAAATACACTTCTAAAATGAGTTGTTGTCAGGATTTCATTTTTTCTAATGTTGCGAAGTGGGACAGTGTCTGACTGAAAACGCGATTGTTTCTGAGTTCGATTCCCACTTTGGGGAATGATTATATTTTAAATATTTTCTGGTACTTGACACAATGACGTCGGCACACGTGACGTTTGTTCCGCCACTTAAATATTTCGGTTGGTCGCCATTATGTCTCGATTTCGGGCGGAAAGCGGCGAACGGAGTGTCTTTAGACTAGGTTCTCTCTGACTGACAATACGTGGAAAAGAGTGAAGCTCTAAAACCTAAATAAAATTATTGATGTTTTTCGCGATATACGGATTAGAAGTAGAATATGAATGAAGTCAAAATTCTTTTAATTATATTATAATAACAGCGGTATTATATTATTAAAATGTGTTTTTTAAGCATATTGATATATAAAGATTTCAAGTGCATATAACGGATATAAAATGAGAACGGAGTGTCTTGACACTAGGTTCTATCTAGCCAACTGCTTTTTTTTTATTTTAGCCCAAAAATATTAAAATCGATTATATTAAGCGATTCTATTTAAAGATATGACGGCTATTTGCAAAAAATGAAACATACTAAAATTAAAGAAATATAGAATTAAAAAAATCTTACCTGATCTAGAGGCTCAATTGCAAACTTCTGCTGAGTAAATCCATTAACGCTTTCAAACAGGAAAAATAAAATCGACCATTTCCTCACAACTACTACAACTTTCAACAATATCCTCAACAAAAGGAACAATGTATTCGCATTTCTACTAGTTATTCTAGATTTCACTATAAATTTTCTTGATCGCTTTACATTTAAACTCTCAGAATCTCTATTCTCTCTTCCTTTTATCTTATTTTTAAATAAATCGGATTCATTTGGTTCATATTTACTACAAGCAGAATCAGTTTCTATTATAAGCATCTTAATATATTTTTAAAGGCTTTATGTTGTATAGCCATATGGGAACAGCATTGGCGAACTTCTTCAATTGGTGTGATTTTATCTGAAACAATAAATATTAGTAGTAATTAGACATACTTAGACAACGTATAAAAAATTGAAGGCAGCAGGATTTGAACCTGCACCTCTTGAAAACCGTTCAAGCGCTCTGACCGCTAAGCTATGCGTTCTACATCCAGCTACGTTGAAACTCTTATACGCTCATTACAACTTATATTTGTTGTTAGCATATCTGTAGAGAGGTTTTTACAAATTTCTGCTACCCAATGATTATTGTACGAACAATCGTTTGGCAAGAGAGAATGCTATTTATTAAATATTTATTTAACATTTTTTAAAGTGTTATTCGCACTCTTAGGAAATTGAAATTTTTCAATACATACAAATACAATACAATACAAACATATTTAGAAAATTTAATTAATTAGTAGTAATTAGTTTAATTGCAAAATATAAAGATTTTCAAAACTAGCATTAATCGTACACTGTGCTAAATTTATTTCATTTTTCAAGACAATAAGATAAGGCGTTAAAGTTTCAGGCGCCACTCAACTTAAAAAATATATCTAAAATTATAATCATTTTGATAAAACTTTCTTCATAATAATAAGAAAAAAAGCATCTTCACACTTTTCTCGTATATACTTAGTCCGACCATAAATAGTCTTAGAATTTCAAAAAAAAACATAATATTACATTTGGAATTTTGAATCTGTTAATTTTGCGCCAGTATATTGTAAAATATTTTGTGATGTTAAAATGGAGTGGGTTGTAGTGTATTGTATAAAAATAACTGAAACGCTGTGATTACGCATTACATTAAGTAGGTATGGTACGAAATACAATTTATAAAATCCCCCATACGCTTGGTATTAGTCAAAATTAGGCTACTGATAAGTACAATGAAATTAAACTATTTTTAACCGGATTAATCGCATATAATATTCGAAAATACATTTATATACAATAGTAGTCCGTGGTCACAGGTAGACTACCTGTGACCACGGACTACTGTTAAATGTTCGAAACGTCGGGTTATTTCATTTCATAAATAGTTTCATTTCAAACTATATATGTAATAATTGTGAAAATCAAAGAACTTATTAGGTACAATGAAGCTTGTTTGTGACAGACAAAGATCGGGCCATCTACGTAGTATTTGTACGAAAATGGCGATCAAAGCAGCAAGGGAAAGAATTCGAAGAAATTCCGTCCGAAAGCAAAATATTTTATCTCGGGAGATGAAGATGACGGGAGCGCCTAGAACCAAGTCACGTATTGTAAAAAATGACTTATGTATTGCAGTCTATATGGGACGCACTGGTATTATTTTCAAAGTGGTTTGTTCATAATACTCCCTGTATTATTCACTTTATTAGACGACGACTTCAGTGATTAGTGAAAGGTATCAATCTTATATCAAAGGTATAAGGAATCATTGGCACAAGTGTATCAAGATACCATTCTTGAGAAGGTAGTAAAGCCTCTTAAAAACATCATGTTCAATAACCAAGAATAGTCCTTTCAGCAAGACTTTCAGAAAGAAGAAGGCGCCGGGTCATATACCTCGATCCACTTAATCTTGGTAAGAATTGAATGTTCCGGACTTCATCAGAGCTGAAGACTGGTCTGGGCATCCAGTCCTGACCTTAATCCGCTGGATTATGATTTATGGTCAGTTTTAAAGAGTAAGGCTTGCTCTAAATGCTATCAAAATTAAAAGTTCTTAAAATAATTCTTACGATTTGCATCAAAGAATTTTCTCATAGAAAGAGTGCGTGCTTCTATTGATAACTGGCCTCAAAGTTTAAAGTACTGTATTGCAGCCAATGGATGCAGGATGCAATGGAAGCAGATGACTTTGAATAAACTTTATATATTTTTAATAGCTTTAAGTTATTGTATTAAACTAACACAATTTTTATAGCAATATTTATAGTAAGAACTTCATACAAACAGACAAACAAAAAAGAAAATTAAAAGTCATTTTTGTGGTTTCTATTATATTGATAAATGTCCCTTATAAAATTTGTTTTCATATATCTTCTATGTACAGACAGAGATCAGTTACATTTATATTATATGTTTAGATATATATAAAGAGTAGTCAGAGAAAACCAAGCGTCAAGACACTCCGTTCTCCCCTCCACCTGAAATCAAGACATTGCCTGTTAAATACGCCGGTAAACGGAACTCAACGCCGCGCTTTGTCTAATAAATATATATATATATATACCTCTTTACGAAAATCATAAATCTTTTAATATGTTCTATTTACACATATGCCTCTACATTACATAAAAGTTAATTAAGCATACATGATTACATAAGCCCATGAATATGTAAAGTCAACGGGTATTATGAAAACCGCAAAAATTATACCGTTACTCGATATCAGTATATACTGTATGTACCATACATACAACAGTCATAAATAATTTTACAAACCAATGGAAATGAATTACTGTTGCGCTAAAGGCAAATATAGTGTAATTATTTTACTTAACTTTAATATTAATTTTGTATGTTCTAAGTTGAATATTGTTGTCTTTTGGGAATTAATTTTGTTGGTAATGTGCTGTGTGGGAGAGTCTGGTGACTTATTACTCTATATTTAGCGCTTATGTTTCTACAAAAGTAGCTAGGGAGAATATATAGTCATGACACTTCGGTGTTCGCTTACCGCCTGAATTCGATATTTTGTAATTGAGTGGCGGAACTCAACGCCGCATAAAAGGGATATAATGTAACTAACCAAAGTCTCCATTTTATTTATATATTTTTTATTGCATATAATTTACAGGAAGATAAAAAAAATGTACAATAGGCGGGCTTAACCCTAAGAAGCATTCTCTACCAACCAAACCTGTCATGTGGTATCAAGTGTAGATGCGCAAAGGCTAATGGTTTAATTTTTATAATAATAAATATATAGCAATAAATATACTATGATTATTAGTAATTTTTTTGTGTCAGCAAAAGACAAAAAAATTATAACTTAGTTTTATCCTTCTATTTCTGTCATCTTCATATAGTTGATACACGTCAAACTTCTATAGTGTGAATAGTATATAAGAAAAGGAATTATAAATTTGTATATATTTTTTATATATATTTTAAATCATCTTAAATATTTAATTTAAATTTAAGGACTTTGTTTTTTTTTAGTAAGATGAAACAATCGAACGTGTATTAATAGAATATTTATTATTCAAATATACATATAACAATTAAACATAATTAGGATCATTGCACCGTGGCGTAATAGGACCGAGTCTGACTTTATCTGCGATTGGTCGTGGGTTCAGTTCCACCTCGGTGAAACGATCATAATTTAATTTGTCCGCCCTGCTAAGTAAGATCAAGCATGGTTTTGAGATCCGCCATTCAACACATAAAGCCTCGAATTCGGGCAAAAGGTGGAGAACGGAGTGTTTTGACACTAGGTTGTCTCTGATTTCTTCTTCGTAGATATAGAATAATTGTCGGCAATACCGATTATATGACTTTTTAACCTGCATCATTGCATAGGAGGTAATTTTTGCATTGAATATTTTCCGAAATAATATACCTATACATTAAATATTATATTAATAGAGGTCGAACCACTGCTCAGTTAAAGTTAACGAAAGTTTAGAGCGTTCCAGAAACTGCCGTCCTGCAACGGATCCAAATTATTTATTAGCGTTCATTCGATACGGTCAAGACAGCTTAATATATTTTAGAATTTATATTATAAATGTATTTTGGAATATAGATATAAGCTACTAAGTGAGAATCAAACTCACGACTTAACGCAATTAGAGAAAACACTATTAATAAGCGACTCAAAGATAAATTTAACGTTAAATTATAGAATTATTACTATTATTACAACTTAACATATCAGGATAGTCAGAGAGAACCTAGTGTTAAGATACTCCGTTCTCCACCTTCCGCCTGAGATCAAGCCATTGTGTGTGGCGTAACTCAACGCCGCATTTTGGCTTAGGTACCAGAGCGGTGAAATGAAAATATTTTAAATATGAGAAATATGGTGATGATGATAAAATGAAATAAAAATTTTCCTTATTTACATAAAACAATTTTACACTAAATCCAACATGTACAGTATGTATTCAGAGATAACCTAGTACCAAAATATTTTCATGGAAAAGGAGAAGGTTTCCGCTAAGTTTTTGTGACTTGGATCGGGCTTTGGAGCACCTTTTGTCCCCGTAAGGCATCTGCTTTACGACTGAGCATCAAAGGCATTTCTTCACAAAAAAGCATCAAACCATTCCATTCTTAGATCAATTTTCGCTCAAATTTGAAACGTTGTGTATGATGCATGGCGGATTTCATAATCATTTCTACAACTGAGGATCGAACCCACAAGCATCTCCTTGATATTAAGACACTATTGAACTGTGCCACGACGACCTCCAAGAGAATACAGTGATAAATCACTTCAGTATCTAGATTCAAATGCAACAAATTTCACGTCCGCGTTTAAATTTTAATTTAAGAAATTGCCGTCTTGCAACCGATCCAAATTATTTATTAGCGTTCATTCAATACGGTCAAGACAGCTTTATGTATTTTGGAATTTATGTTGTAGATTTTTTAACTTCATGCTTTATCCCGTATAGCAAGGTTAGGTTACCTATATATGTTATTAAAAGGCCTATTAATCTCATGATACTAGGTTATTACCTAGTATTATGAGATTCCGTTCTGCCCTTTCCACCCCAATTCAATACGAGTTGTCTGAGGGACTCAACGCCTCTTTGTGTGTTATTAGGGAGGGATAATAAAAATATTTAAATATAATCACACTCCTGAGTGGGGTTCATACCCACAACCATATTGTTTACAGTCAGACGCTGTCCAGTGCGCCCACTATGGTCTCGAGGGGAGAACAGAGTGTCTTGACACTAGATTCTCTTTGCATACCCTGCGAATGTTATGCGTGAAAAAGCGTGAAACAAAAAGAAAACTTTTCAACTTCTTTTTGGTTTTTGTTAAGAAATAAAGTGTAAATATTTTCATCATTAATGTAATTCTTTGTTATGCATTAATTAAAAAAATATTGATGGGTAGTTCGATTCGCACTCGAGAGAATATTTATATTAAAATGCTAAAAAAACACGGAGTTAAGTTCCACCACTCCCCCAATGTCTCGATTCCGGACGAAAAGTTACGAGAAAACGGAGTTACAAGTATGTCACTGATATACAAATTCATTTTCATCATATACTCATTATGAATTGACTTTTTATTGCTGGACGATTTAAAGCCGATCCGTTTAAATTATTTAATGAAAGGTACGAGTAAAACATACATTCGTATATAAATGAAACATTTATAGTATATTTATAAATTCATTTAAAATTTTATGATGACTTAAATTTACGATTACATATGAAAAGCCTTGCACTAGTAATATTCAATAAAGAACATCCCTTAGTGTTTAATGAATTGAGTATTGGAGCTATTTATAAATTTTTACATATCTTTCTATAATAATATAACCTCTCTAACTACAGCACTTAAGACGCAGTCTCTACGCTGATAACTTGGGAGCACGACAACGCAGTGATTACACTGATATATGTCAGAGATGTGTGAAAAACTAATTTAAAAAAAGCACATAATGCTTTTTTTACATATATATATATATATATATATGTATATATATCTCTATCTGTACATCCTTATCTGTATTTTGAATTGTTCACAAAAGAATTATTCTACTGTGCGAATCCATTCCATACATGCAAGTATAAAGCAGTGTATAAATGTAGCGTGAGCTTTTCCCTTGAGACTGTCATACATTATTTAATATGTTTCGATTTATGATCAAACGATACTGTATAAAAATCCTGTACATGTTTTAAGTAAAAGAGGCCAGGCGCTTTTTATTATTTGTATGAAGCTTTAAGTATTTTTATGTACATATATATATATATACGTACTTGATTGAAATAAATAGCATTTTTTAGGTAGTAGCGTAGTTAATTTCCGGGTATTCAGAGAGAAGGTATTGCCACATATTGAGACAAGAATAGAGAGAGTCTGTTGAATATTTAACTAAATATAACATGGGTAGTTCTTAATTTAAAAGACCTTGCAATTTGTGCTGAGTGTTCCAAAATTTACAGTTCCAAGAAATGGTATTAAGTTTTTAACTTTTTATTATTTTAAACCAGTAAAAAATACTGTGATAAAATTCTGTTGTGGCACAGTGGGGCAGCTTTTGATTATTACATACTTTGGTTTGGGGTTCGATATCCATTCAGGGAAATTTAATCACTTATTTTTAACATTTTAAAGTGTTATTCAAATTCTTATACGTTTTCTAAAAAAATCATGTATGCTTAATCGTTTTTTTTTTTTTTAAATTTCAATAATTTTTATTTTCCCGCTACGGTAATATAATCTATATTTATAATTATTTAATGTTAAGTACTTATAATTATTTAAGGTATGAAAAATTGAATCTACGACCATTAACCAACCACTACACCTATAGGTGAAACTTCAAATAAGCTTCATTTTAACTTAAAAATTTAGAAATTATTTGAAGAAATTTGGGGGCTGTCCAAATATAATTTATGCTGAGTAACTTGAGACTGACTTCTTAATTTTCGTTTTATAAGGATTTTTATTAAATTTAATTAGTTCACAATTTATTTTCTAAATAACCGATTATCAAAATATCTTCCCTAAGTAACAACTGATAATACTAATAATATATAGTGGCGGAACTCAACGCTGCGCTTTGTCTTTTACTAAAGCGAAGTAATTAAAATACTTTAGATAATTCCTCAAAGTGTTTATCGAACCCACAAGCAATCGTGTTTGTAGTCACAAGCTGTCCCACAGCGCCACGATGGCGTCAACTACCTATATATTATATATAACTATTTAGTATTAAAAAGCCAATCAAAAGGTAAAGTTTACTTGTGATTTGTCATTACAGGCGATAGTTATAAGTTTAAGACACACTTGAGGCAACGGTCATATAAAACGTATTTTCTTTTCAAAACGACACACAACGTTTTTAAAAATGCGAATAATGGATAAGGAGATGATTTTGATCCCATTTGGGTAAATTATTGTATTTAAGAGGTTATCTACACTTTGTTCTGGCGAAATAAAGCGTGGCGATGAGTCCAGCCACCCACCACTCAAAATATTTAAAATGGGCGAAAACAGGCCAATTTTAAAGATTTCTTAATACTAGGCTATCAAACATTTTTTTAATATAAATGTAAAAGTTACGTGAAACCGAAAATTTCTCAAACTTAATTAAAATTTGGAAATTATTGAAAAAAGGTGAAATTATCTGAAAACATTTGAAATGTCAGACCTTAATTTGTACGTAACTTCGGACTGACTTTCTTAATTTTCGTTCTAAAAGTATTCTTATTGAAACCAATTAGGAGCCAGTTTATTTTACATTCATACAATTCTGGATCGGATCCAAAATGTGCTTGTAGAATAACTCTACTCGAATAGGATATTATCATTTAAAATTATTTTGTTCGTTCAATTAAATAAGACTATTGTGGTGCAGTACAGTGTATAATTTCTTTAATCGATGGTTCGGAGTTCGATCTCCACTTCAGGAAATAATTTTGTTTAAATTGCTTTTAATTCTCCGCTCTGGTAAGACAAAACGCGATAGTCGATTCCACCACTTTACACTGCGATATGACTAAGATTTTATAATGGTAGCCCGCAATTGTTAGTTTTTAGTTAGGCCACTTTAGGCTGTTCTTTATTAAATTAATATCTTTAATAAATATTACAATAAATATTAATTAGCGATTTTCTACGTATTAATACATCTCCCGTAATTAGCCAAGCAGAAAGAAAAAACCTAGTATTAAGATATTCTGATTAGTGAAACTCAACACTGCGACTTGTGTAACTAACAAAACAATACAATGTTTTTTTATACAATTAAAATTCAAATTCACAACCATCACGAGTCCAATGAAAAGCTGTACTTCGCAACGAGGGAGTCTAGAAGGGAGTCTAGGGAGAATAGAATAATAATAACAGGAGTCTTAAACTTTAATTGGTATCTACTATACGAAGCTAGCGTTAAGTTATATCCAAACCATAAACAGACTGCAGCTGTAATTTTAAACTAAAACGACGCTTCATTTGTCAACAATTTGTATTAAAGTTTTGAAATATTTACAATATGAATACAGTAATGGCTTATATCTTCTGAAGAAATGCTTACTGGTTTAACTAATACTAAAAATGTGTATCGAATAATATATAATTTAAATAATCTTATTTTATTTAAGGTAAATTATTTCATCATGAAATGATAATATATTTTTAAATTGTTATGCACACATTCGAATAACAAAGTACTTTTTGAATAACGTATATTTTACGAAACATATATTTAGAAAACGTATAAAAATTTGAACGCAGAGGGATTTGAACACGCGCCATTGGAAATACTCTCTACAGGGATGCAACAAATATAAGTTGTAATAAGGATATAATAATTTCGACGTAGCCGGATGTATAACGCATGGCTTAGCGGTTAGAGCGCTTGAACGGAACGGACTATTTCAAGAGGTGTGGGTTCAAATCCCACTGCGTTCAATTGTTATACGTTTTCTAAATACGTTTTAAATTTCTTAAGTGTGTGCGTATATCTTTTTTGAATGTAACATAATTTCAACCCTCTTGGAAACAGTCCAAGCGCTCTAACCACAAACGTTCGTACATTCTATCCAGCTACGTCGAAATTCTCTCACGCTTATTACAACTTATTTTTATTATTGACATCTTTGTAAAGAGATTTTTACAAATTTGTGTTACCCAAGCATTATTACTAAGAACAATAGTTTGAAAAGAGCAACACGTGTAACTATTAACAAAACTAGTTCTAAATTAAATCAAAAATCGAACCTACACTCAAGCTCAGTAAAATATCGTTTATTTTTAATTTTCAACTTTATACAGACATAAACACAGTATTTTAATGTGATTAGATTTTAGATTAAAACGATAAAAGTTACATCAAAACGAGTAGCCATTAACTCATTTGGTGTTTACAATTTTATTGATTTCCGCCCAAATTATAGGTGTACCAATAAAAACACTCATAAAACTACTGTGCTGTCGATTTTCATTGGGTTTAATGCAACGTTCATAGTAATGTATTAGAGGAGATATACATTGTGAGATTTTGATGGGAATGATAGGGCTGCTTAAATTAATTATATCTCTCCAACCAGTTTCAGTATATTTAAGTAAACGAAAACATATATTGTAAACAAATATGGGCAAAATAAATTGGCATTAACACCCCTTGATTCTTAGAACAGTAACATTAATTATTATTGGGACCGAACCCACTATCAATCGTATTTACAGCTTACTATAAATACGATTGATAGTGGGTTTGGTCTTAATCAAAGCCGAACAAAATGATAGGTAATAATTAAATACATAATGTACACTGAAAATAAAAATACAGTCAATTTTGAACGTATAATTAAATAATTATAAAGCTGACATTAAATTAAGATGAGATCGATTTTAGATAAAACTCCTTATCTTGTTCCCAATTAATGGAGAAGCTGTTGTCATAAGACTTATGGTATATTTACTGTGAGATTAACTTTAAGTACTTTGTAAGTTAGTAGCAAGTTTTTACATATCTTACAGTAGTACAGTGCTTGGATAATGGTGAGGGGCGTAAATGTGTATTTTTAAGGGGCCTACACTTTACACATACTACTGTCAAGTCCCAGGCACTGCTCGAAGCTTATATAGCACGGTCTTCTCTTATTCTAATTATTCTTATCCTTCGTGTCAATAAATCAAATACTCAAATGATATTTTGCTAGTACTTGGCCCTGTCGACAATCAGGTCGTCAATTCAACATGAGGATGAACAGGACCCGTACGATGAATCTGTGGAATGCTAAGGAGTTCGTTCTTCGGAAATGACATGCCACACTTATATTTTCTTTCTGCTTTTGCCTTTTTCAATAACATAATTCAGTTACAGTACTAAGTGTTGAGTGCTCATCGTCCTATATAGTGAAAACGGTTTTTAAGAAAAAATGTTTCATATAAAGTTTGTCGCAAGTTTCATATTGTACGACTTTTATTATATAAGCGATCATCATTGTAGCAGTTCAAATCGAAATAATTGCAATTTGTTTTTACCTTGGACCTTGAATTGCTTAAGTCGCAGTCTCAATTTTATAAGGCCTTTGAGACAGCTTTTCGAACATCAAAATGAAGATACAAAGGGAAGGCATATATAAAAATTATCTAACATTTAGAAGTTAACTTCCTTTGTAAATTTAAGTCAAGTATTCTACGACAATCTTAATGAAGATATATGAATAAAACTGTAAAATATAATAAGATTTTGTAAAACATATAATGCAACGTCTCCAAATTTGCCAAAAAGTGGATAATGGAGAGTCTTGACACTAAAGAGATATCCTTAACCTGTTAAAAAGTTTGATGCTAAATAAAAATCATAAAAGCTTATTGCTCTGCGCCGTTCGTACGTGCAATTCCTTTAAGGCAAAATACATCTCGAATCACGGATCTTGTTAAACGATATTAAAAATTACAACGTCATTTTATCTACCTATTAGAAAAGTTGGGCAAAAACTTTAATCTCTACATATAATAAATATGTAACTGATCGCTGTCTGTACATCGAATATATATGAAAAAAGAATATTATTAGGGTTATCTATCAATATAATAGAACCCAAAACATAAACATATAAATTAGAACGCGGGCGTACGAAAAAATCGAAATAGTTTAGTCTTGTAGTTTACGCAGACTAAGCCGCGAGCCAGTCGCTAGTAATATATACTTTAAACAATTTTGGAAATAAATAAAATGAAATTTAAATGAAATTATTTAATTTGATTAATCGCGTATATTATAAGTATTTGAAAATGTGTAAAAGTCGCGATAAGCAAGTATTTTAAAATGAAATTGATGCTACTGTGGTGCAGTACGACAACGTCTGACCGTAAACGCGATTGATCGTGGGCTCGATTTTCATCCAGGGGAATGATTATAGTAAAATTATGCTTATTTCTCCACCTGAACAAGACAAATTATGGCGTTAAGTTCCGCCACTAAACACATAATGACTTGAATACGGATGGAATGAAACAAACAGATTCAGTGTTTAGACATCTTGATTCTAGATCCCCTCTGTCTCCCTTAGCAGAAACAAAATATTAAGTGGAAATAACTATATAAAACGTACGTTTCTATAGTATTTTTTTGTTACCTTCTAACAAAAAAAGTATAAATCAAACACGTCTTGTCACGACGGTTTCCAAGAGGTGCGGGTTCAAATCCCGCTGTGTTCAAATTTTTAAATATGTTTTTCAATTTCCTTAGTGTGTGATTAACACTTTAACAATATTAAAAACAAAATATAAATATTTTTACGGATAAGACCCACGCCACGGTTCCATCAACTTTATAAAGCAGGTACTACCTATAATGTATATGTCAGGTAGCAAATTCCAAACCACGACTGGTTTAGTAACACGGCAAGTGTTCTAACGAATATCATATTATAAAATTTTCTACCAATATCTAGGATCTTGTGTTGTGGGTTCGCTTCTCACTGGGAGCTGCGTTGAGTTCCGCCCCTCAATATGAAATTTCTCGATGCCAGGTGGAAGGTAGAGACCGCAATGTCTTCAGACTTCACTTCACACAAAAGAGTGAAGCTGCTATCTTGGATACCAATTTAAAATTTATATAACAATTATATCTTTAACAAAAGCATATAGACAACGCAGAAATAAGTGATATGAGGCAAATTATTTGAACCTATTATGTAAAACGTGCAAAAAATGCACAGTGCTTTCTATGTAATTAATCAGAAAGGCTATTCGTTAAAATTTAATTAAATGATAAAGTAAAATTTTGCTTAAAAAATTGCTTCATACACGTTTTATACTTTCATTAAAAATCTCAATTTTCTCATAATAGTTGACGCTCAAAGGCCAATTTAATTTATTAGAGTGCTTGTGTGAAAAAACCCCGTAATATTGCGACTGTAGCCTTGTTTTAATCAAACTTTCGATACAGTAACACCTGCTTCATGCAAGCAAAATTGTTCCATAAAGTAAGCGAAGGCGATTTCTGTACTAGTTTTCTATACGTCATAAAAAATCATCTTAGTAGAGATTTTTTGTCATTGCTTTTTCTTTAAGGCCTAACATAGATAAGAGTCATTTAATTTAATTTAATTTATGCTTGTAACATAAAAAAAATATGATATAAAATAAATAAATAATTGAGCGGCTGATACGTTTGTAAACTGATTTGTAATTGACTCGATCTTATTTAAGCAGCTTTTTTCTTATTTTAGCCACTTTTTGTTTTTTTTTTCTAACCATTATGTTATTAAAGTCAGTAAAACACATAATGATATCGCCACTTTGCAACGCGAATACAGCTCATGTAATTTTCACGAACTTAGCAGAAAACAGAAAAGACTGTTTATTTAAAATAACACACTTAGCAGCAAATTGAAAAACATTTTTAGAAAACGCACAAAGAGTCAGTGAGTTTGAACGGTTTTCAAGAGGCTTCGAATTATGCTGCGTTCAAATTTTATACGTTATGTTCTAAAAATGTATGTTTTTAAAATAATACATGTTAAAACTAATAACTAAGAAAGCGAAATATTTTTTTTCATTTACTATAATATATTCAAATAATAAACTCAAAATGTATTGAACAAAACTCAATATGTACCTAAGTATTTAAAAAAATCAACTAAATCTCTATAAGTCATAGACTTATTAGTCATAGACTGTAGCAGTCTATGACTTATACTCTACACTGAGGGTCGCATTCCAAATAGCCAGGTGGCGAGTCACAGATTTATTCCCGCACATAAAATACTTGAGACACACTCATGAGACGTAAATTATGCTATGTATACTAAATTATAGCTTAGTAATTGTTTATATATGAAACATTAAATATTTAATTTCTGATATATGTGTTTTCTATTATTATAATTCAGGCCATCGTGACGCAATGGGACAGAGTCTGGCTGTAAACGCGGTTGGTTGTTAGTTCGAATCCACCTACCTAGAGGAGCAAATCATTTTAAATATTTTCATTTGTCCGCTCTGGTGCCTGGGATACAGCGCGGTAGTACCGCCACTCAACTCGTTATGTCTCGATTTCTGAGCAGAAAATGGAGAAAGGATTGACTTGACACTAGAATCTCTCTACCCTACTACGCGTAAAGGAGAGTGAAGCTGCAAGTTTGTAAGATCAAAAAAGTCTCGAAAATGTTCAAAAAGCAAGCTTTTAAAATGGAGTGACACACCACTAAAAGCTCCTTAGTTAACCGATAAAAGAATACTCAATCCAATATTACTCAAAACTTTCTCGTATAGAACTGCTTAATAGTAAACTTAAATCTAGTTATTTAATTTCATGTTACTTAATATTTAAACTCAAGAGTAAGCTCTAAAGCAGGTGTATATGTAACGGATGTGGACCGCTAAGCCACTATACAGATACAGGATGTTCACAAATAGACTATCGATTAACGATCGTTTCGCTGAGATTTGCTATCTACATTACGTTGAATTATGTAGTTGAAATTATTTATAGTAAAATTACATTTAACCGCTGTGGTACAGTGAGAATATATTTTAAAACGATAGAGAATGGTTCTGGGTTCAATTTTCTCACGTTATCTAATGTTTCGTTGAAGTACATACAGAGTGTTCATTTGTATCTGAACAAATATCGTAACTTTCTGTTTAACCAGTTGTATAGTTTCTAAATATTATATATTATTACGATATTTTAAATTATGAATATTCAAGCATCTCATCTCAGAGCACAATACATACCTACTTAGTGACAAAACATTCCATTCTTCGAATTCCGTCATTTTAGAAACACTACGTGTTATATGGCAGTTTTTAACGCCGCAACGTTTTATTCGAACTTTTAATACTCAAGTCTTCACTACTGCGCCACGATGACTTCAAAATTCATATACTGTTTTATACCACACTGTATATAAGTCTACTGTATTTCAAAAGTTCATAATACAGTATGTTGAACCCTATAAAACCATCTTTACTCATCCAAAGCAAAGACCTTTAATATCTCATGTACGTGTATAAAAAAGCTCCAACGATCTAGACTAGATTACTCTTGATTTAATAAGCTTTACGATTGGTTAGGGGTTTATAATTCTAAATAGAAGTTGGTCCATAATTATAAATAAAGTGTTTTAAAAGAGTTAAATGAATTAAAATTTTATTTTTAAACATTACATAAAATACATTTAAGCAGACGAGGCGAGGAAATTGAAAATATATATATATTTAGAAAACGCATAAAAATTTGTCTTTTTTAAAAAATATATTTTTAAAAGTTCAATTTATATTATAGTCGAGGCGAATGAGCATAACAGCTTCTCATAATAATATGTTTAGTTTTTACAGCATACCTGTGACCACGGACCACTGTAAAGTGGTAGAAACGTCGGGTTTTCTAAAATATATTCTCAAATACTAAAATATACAATTAATCCCCGGCTAAAGCGAAAACATTATTAAAAAACAGCTTCTCTCCTATATATTATAAAAATATAAAATAATTTGCATCGTTTAATATTTACTTTAAAATTTCAATGAACTTTGAACTCGATGTGAATATCATATTTTCATTGATGTTGGTTTGATAGAAGGAAAAATAATTATACTAAATAGATAGCCTATAAAATACGCTTATACATTACGGGTTTTTAATAAACCTCCAAATCTAATGCTCTAAGTTGCAAAGTAAGCGTTAGTTCTATTCATAATTAAGACGCGACCTTATTACTTGTAGTAAGGGATACAAGGACACGCTACTGTGAATATTAAAGCCGCTTAATATTGATTTCAATGAACATAACCTCCTGCTCATACTTTGTTACAATATAATCTTAATATTATTCTTATATTTTTTAGAGATATGAAAACAATTTGAATATATTCATTTGTGTGGGAATCGAGTCCACAACCAATCGCGTTTACAGTGAGACGCTGTCCCACTGCGCTGCTATGGCCAAAATTGTTAATTAAATATCTTGGACGGTTTCCAAGAGGCGCGCGTTCGAATCCCGCTGCGTTCAATTTTTTATACGTTTTCTATAAATATGTTTTTCAATGTTAATTAATTTATTACCAACATTGTTTTGTCTTGTAACTAACTATAAGAAAAACAAAGATGGCATTGTATTATGGAAACGGCATATTCGCCGACAATATAGTAGACAGTAATCGATCAATTTGTCACGAGAAAAGAGCTTTATTTTTTCAAACAAACTCGTTTCTAAAGAAAACTATATACGCTAGCGACAGAAGTAAAAAAAGTTTAATTTGCTGCACTTATCCTTATTATCTGTAGTAACGTCAATATGTTATTACATTTGGTTACTTGACCGGATTGTATGGGTATATTTTTTACACTATCATTGCTCAATGGAGATCTATATATATAATAAATTTGATGAAACTGATGGCTGTCTGTGCATGAAATATATGTGAAAGATATATATTATTGGGAGCATTTATCGACGTAATCCAAAACAATGTGTTTTGGAAACGGCTTAACTGATTGAAATTCAGTATAGACTATTTTGGTTAACTTCCCTTTTAGCATTTAGTGTTTATTTTATTTCGAACAGTACACAAATACAAAAGTTACAATAATTTCTGACACTTGATATGCAATTTTTCGCATTCAAGCGAAGAGTGGAGAACGGAGTGTCTAAACACTCGGTTCTCTCCGCGATTCTATGTAGAATATCGAAGTACACTAATTTATATATACATATTTACATTAGTTACACACATATCGTATTATTATTATCGTTAAGAAGCATATAGATTGATTGAAAACACCGAAGTTTGTTACAAAAATCTATTATTTTCTATCCAATTATACTGTTCACATAAAAAAATACTCATACACAAAACTGCTAATGCTTTAAAACCGTGTATAAACACCGCCGGCCAAGAACTTAAGACCACCTTAATTAAAAAGTAGAAAAAAGAAATGAAACTCAATACAAAATAAGTGTATAATAATTGGTTTAGTCATCAAATAAAACATAAATTCAACAAAATAATAATCAAGAAAGAAAAATTAGTTATTAAGCCAATGCCTTAGCAAATTTCTCAAAACTTAAGAAACGTGCTCGCTATCGAATTTAACTTTAGAGTATAGTAAAGTAAACATTATGCAAGCGGATGGACGGACAGCTTTTTATATAGCGGTTTGTGGTTTATGAGACGCATCGCTAATAATGGTTAATATAGAAAACAATTTCATGGTCACTTTGAAGTGAGCTTGAAATAATAATTTGATAAAAACATTGTATTGTCAAACATAAAATTGTAATTGTTTTTGTTTAAAATTTTTTTATAACCTTTTCTGCATATTAATTTTTTTGTCTATTTCACGCTCTTTACCGCAAAGCAGTATATTGGAGAAAACCTAGTGTCAAGACACACAATTCTCCAATTTCCACCCGATACAAGTCAATAATTATTAAGAAAACGTATAAAAATTTGTTAAATGGCAACACCTGATGTCGTCGCGCCTTGTATTACCAGCCCATCGAACAGATTGAACCCATAACCATGGCGTGTTGAGGCAGTCACTGTCTTATTACACCTCCATTGCCTCTATAATTATGTACAATAGCTAACTTCATAAAAATATTTTAACATTTTTATATTAATTTTGAATTTTTATCCTTTCCAAATTATTATAATATAAGAGTTTAGGTATGAAGTACTAGTATGGTTTAGCAACCAGAATGCTTGGACTTTTTTCCAGTGGTGTGGGTTCGAGTCCCGCTACGTTCAAGTTTTTATACGTTTCCTATAAAAACAATCACTAAAAAAGTAAATCTAGTGACCAAACTTTTTTTTAGCTTTATCATTGGCGGTATAGTCAATTACTAGACAATGTCTTAGTAGTCTTACACACAGTACCCACAGGGGTATTCATTTTTTTTTCTCACCTCATTTTGTTTATAAACTGACTGTAATTCCTAGTCGGGGGTAGTTTTGGATATAATTCCTACTCGGGGGGAATAATTATACTTAAATTATTTTCATTTATGCGTTTCGGCACCTAAGATAAAGAGCGGCGATGAGTTCCGTCACCTAATACGCGATTTCGGATCATCAGTGTAGAACGGAGTGCCCTGACACTAGGTTCTCTCTGACTGAATACTAAGACTGCTATGCGGGGGAAAAGTATAAAGATGTTTTTTCCTAATTTAATTTATTCTGACGAATAAAACGATAATGTCTACACACTAATTTCGTTGTACGAGAGCAATTACACGATACGAAGCTGTTTTACGACTGAACGTAAAAATAGCAGTTCGTATAATAATTTCAGCCTGTAATTTCGCAGCGATGCGGAAGTTTACAAGCAAAAGGTGTTATTGTTTAATATATTAGGTTATAAACGGAATGCTTTTGGGTTCGATTCCCTGTTGACGGAAGTCTTGTAAGTAAGGTTAAATGTGTACTAATACCGCTCAACTTTTTAAAATGTTTAGAAATTTATATAGAAGGAAAGGACGCAGTAACGCAGACTGTATGTGCCTAAGTTTAAAGCTGAAATAAAAAAGATGCATTGTTATTATATTATACTTTATTGTAGAGATATATTATTGTTACATTACTGAATAACGTTCAATCAGTAATCAGTACATTTTTGACCCATTTAATGTAATTGCGTGTTGGGTAATATCGAATTTTTCCGTTACTGAGTGTTTGAAAGACAACGAATAGCCGAAACTAGCTAAAATTTGTTATAATTAATTCTTTGTTGATTGATTGATGATTCTTCGAAGAGTTTGATTGAGCAATAACTAAATATATCTGAAAATTCTTATGAAAATGGGAAACAACAAGAATTCGCATTTTATACATCATTATAAATGTGTTGCCTTCGTAGCCCAGTGTAACAGCGTGTGGCTGTATACGCGATTGTTGTGAGCTCGATTCCCACTCGGGGGAGTGATGACTGAGTATGAATATTTTTAAAGCGTCAATCACACACTGCTCACTATTATTAAAACAAATTTTATGCAATAAACAATAGACTTTTGGCTTATAAAATGTCAGGATAACTCGACGTAGAAAGTTGAAATTTGGCAAATACATTCCTTGGGGCAATATAAAAAATCATTCTAGTATAATTTCAACCCACTATCATTGTTTAAATCAGACTTTAGCCAACTGAGCTATTATGGTCACAAAATATTTCTTTAAGACGAAAAGGTGTTATCGCTAAATGGATTATTATATATAATTATGTATTGTAAGTAAAAATATATTTAAAATGTTAACTGAGGTAGTTTTTGTTGATTTTTACCTGTTTTTTAAACTTCAGGATCTTGTAATGAGATGTTCGAGAGAATTATCTTATTTTCGAACTAAGTAGCATTTATAACTGTTATAACGCAAACTACTTGTAACCATATGTTTAAATACTTCGTTTAAAATTTTCTCGAAATACATTATTCTCAAAAAACATTTAACATGCCACTTTACCATTAAATTATTTTAAGAAATCTTTTTTTCGAGGCCTTACTGGCTGGTACAGGCTCCTGTACCACTGAGCCACACTGTAAACACGACTGGATGTTCAATTCGTAATCGGTAAAATTATTATAATTTAATTATTTTCATTTCTACACTCTAATTGATTCCTACAACAAAAGCACGCAACGCAATGTTATAATTTCGAGTGTAAAATGGAGAACAGAGTCTGAACACTGGGTTCTAAAAGCCATAAAGTAGCCACATAATACATGATATATGCAAAAACTATAGATAATGACTTCCAATTGGCGTTTGTTTTTATTGAAAAAAAGAAGGCAAACGAGCCGAATGACCACCTGATGGCAAGTGGTAACCATCGGCCAAGGATATCTACAATACAAGAGAACGGGATTTTCACAATAATTTAGCGTTTAATTGCGCACTCTCTAACCTGCCACAAATAAAGTTTGAAACTAAAAAATAATCTGCTTTGATAATTGAACCCAATACCAGTGCAGACTAAGTCCATCATGACAGTGACAGTCAAGATAATTAATATTAGAGAGCATATAATACTAAAGGAACGGTTATAACTGTTATTTCATTGCGGCTACACTTCCGCGGTAATGGCGTACATGCAAACTGTGGAGTGGTTAGAAATATATAGTTAAACTTCATATTATTACATGCTCAGATTATATTATAGTCAGTAAGTAAGTGAGTGAAAGCTTTATTTCAACCACACACTGCCTAACAAATAAAAATTAATAAATAATAATTTAAAAAAAAAAACATTTCTATGTTTTTATTTATACCATATCTATACTATATATGACTGTATTACACATTATAGACAATTTCACGCTATTTTTAGCATATCAGGTTAGGCAGAGATAACTTAGTGTCAAGACACTCCGTTATAATAATAAAATAAATATACTATATATAAATATGTGTACAACAATTGCATCATACTTTTAACTGAAAATACAATAAAAAAAATTGTTAAAAATAAATAAAAATCCGATTTTTTTGTTCCTATAGACTTAAAAGTTTTAATAAATTATTAACCTGTTTGATCTAAGGAAACTGAAAGTGAACCAAAAAGCCTAATAAAGCAAAAGGGTAAGTCCACCCTGTTCTCCTCTCCCTCCCCTCACCGTCCAAATAAAAAATAGAAAAATATATATTTAGAAAACGTATAAAAATTTTAACACATTTATAGGTATAGGTATTTGAAACCGCGTCTCTTGAAAACCGCACTTCATAAACGCCAGCCATAGGACATGAGTTGGACTCACATTCGTGGAAGTCAATATATTTAAGCTATTTCCCTAATCTAGTCAGACGACGTGGTGTTTAGTTCCGTTACACATCACGCAATATCTTGATTTCAGATAAAAAATGGAGAACGGAGTGTCTTGAAAATAAGTTCTCTTTAGCTACCTTGCTATACGGTAAAAAGTGTAAAGCTCTTGTCAATATTTCATATATAGACATTATTATTAAAATTTTAATGAAAATCTACCAGTACAAACTACTACTTAATGTGTTAAAACCGAGTAAAGCCTGCGGGCTGGCAACACTAAGAACATTTAGGTCTCCTTTATGTTTCCTTAATAGCTCCACGTAATTTACTAGGCAGCTTCGCAGAATACATTTACATGAGAATGCTATGT
Organism: Podotricha telesiphe; assembly: GCA_038994665.1. Classification (NCBI taxonomy): domain Eukaryota; kingdom Metazoa; phylum Arthropoda; class Insecta; order Lepidoptera; family Nymphalidae; genus Podotricha; species Podotricha telesiphe. The sequence continues at coordinate 138,478 of JAOYRR010000433.1, read as the reverse complement.
TTTATTAATGTTTCATAATTGAAATTATAATAAGTTGAGCTAAGTCATATAATTTTTCCAGTATTTAATAAGATATTTGGTTTACGCAATTTTTACACATTTTGAAATGAAACTATTATTAACAGGATTACTGAAGTCTCAAACTTGCCACACCAGAGAGCACGATACGATCAGCTCATTCTGCGAGGAAACCAAGAAATTGTTGGCGGTAGTTTGATATAATAATTGTACCAACTGGCAGACGAATGCCACCTCAGTCTACCTCTGGCCACGGACTACTGCAAAGTGTTCGAAACGTCAGGTTTCTAAGATGTATTTTCGAATACCAATAACATACGCGATTAATTCGTTTAAAAATAGTTTCTTTTCTAGTACTTTATATATATAAAACGCTTGCGATACTGAGTGACTGACCGATAGACAACGTACTGACGAAACTCTAGCGAGTGCTAGTAGCTGAAATTTGCTATTGGCATATGTTCTTTAAGGAGCTGTAAGAGAGAATTTCTCTAAATTCTTACGAGAAGATAATGAAGCGGTTCCACGGAAACGAAGTTACGGCCCACAACTCGTTAACTATAATGAAATACCATCATTGAGGCCATCGTGGCGCATTGGGACGTCGTCTGGCTGGAGACAAGATTTTTCGTGGGTTCGGTTCCACTCGGGGGAATACTTAAGATTGTATTCGTTTCTCGGATCTGGTTAGACAAAGTTGAGTAACACACCACCCACAATGTCTCGATTCCAGGTGGATAGTGGCGAACAGAGTGTCTGGACACTAGGTTCTTTCTGACTACCCTGCTATACGGGAAAAAGAGCGAATTTTCATTTCCCTTCTCTAGTGATACATTATGCGGTATTAAACTCAGCTTAATATTGTTTTCTCACTAAGCTACTAAAATATGCGGGACAAGTCTAGCCTAATATAAAAATAATTAAAAGAAACTTTTTATACAACGAGATCGAACAAGGCAAGTCTAATTATTTAACTTAACTAATATACATGTAGCGTTAGGTAAAAACATTTTGAAACTTGCTACTAAAATTTTAATCCAGCAGGATTTGAATCCTCTGTTTTTGGATGGCGTCCAAACGCTCTAGCCTTAATAAAGTGACACAGTTTAAATTTCGTTTCCGTTATGATATTATAATTTGAGCTAATGTAGTGAGCAAGCTTCTGAATTAGACTTCAGAAGTAGGGAATCCAGGAGCCAGGAGCCCATTGCAGAAAGAACAGCTCAGAGCAGTGCCTGGGTGTTGCGACACAAGTATTCATATTTAAATGGTACATAATTTAAGTCGGAGAGAATCTAGTGTCAAGACACTCCTTTCTCCACTTTCCACCCAAATCGAGTCTTATGTACCAGAGCGAAGAAATGTAAAAATGTAACTATAATCATTCCCTCATTGAAATTCGAACCCACAAGCCACTGCTGTACAATATTCTGAGCATTCAGTATATAAAAATATATTAGAAAAACACTTAGAAGATGTACAAAATTTTTTAATGCAGCAATGCAATTCCAATTCGCACCTTTTGGAGTTATCTCCAAGTCCAAGCGCTCTAAACGCTAAGCCACTTGTTCATGAGGTTTCCAAGAAATGCCGGTACGAATCCCGCTGTGTTCAAATTTTTATAAGTTTTCTTAAAAATATTATATAATAATATTTCCAAAGTGTGTGAATAACATTCAAAAATGTTACAATAACAAAAACCAGAATCGCTAGCCATTATAAATACATTTTGTCTTCACAAATAATGTCGAGAGTAAAATATAATTTCCCCATTTTAATAACAACTTAACTGTCTATTTGTAAATACATTTGTATATTTCGTAAATCCTATTCAATTTGTCAATGAGGTGCTAACTCCCAAAGGTTGCCCTACAAACCGATCTGGGAGCCTGAATTAACACATACATATGGGTATATAAAACCTCGTAACAGGAAGGCTGTTTTACAAATTTACTATGGAAAATGTTGCTATTTTTATCCCTTACAATATTTCAGGAAGGGCAGAGAGAACCTTGTATCAAAATACTCATTTAAAGAAAGGAAATTGGTGAATTTCCGCAACAATTCGGTCCATTGCATTTTGAGTGGCGGACTTCGACTCTGCGCTATTGCTGTCTTCACATAACGGAAACATAAAAATAATTTAAATTTAATTATTACCACGAGTCAGAATCGAACCCGTAAGCATCGCGTATAAAGTTGAACACTTCCACATAGCGCCACAATGTTCTTTATGTAAGGATCAATATATAATATACAGCAATATTTTATAATTTCTACAGTCTAGTTCAATCTAAAGTCTCTATAATCTAGAATCCCTTTCGTTTCGTAAATAACAAAAGAGCGAACTCGTTCAATGCTAGAAAAGTTAGGGTTTTTGACAAAACGTTGTATGAAAGCAGGCGCTTTAAGTAATTGCTCGTATACTTAGAGGTTTTTAAGGTTAAACAATAAAGGGCAAAAAATTCAAAAGTCTTAATTTTCGTAATAGAAAATGGAGTTCGGTTATGCGAATGAATGCAGATTGTTATCTCTATAGTTAGAACTGACTTACTGTCGTTTAAAGTGCGGATTTTATAATATTTTATGCTATCCACATTATTAAAATTAAGTTTGTATCGAAATATCATTTAAAAATTTAAAAACGCATTTTAAATGTTATTTTATGTAATCGACCGTCAGTGAGATTTTGTCAAATTTCTTCTACCGAAAGATTGTTTACACAAAAAATCGATTACCAGAGATAATGCTTGATATTTGAAATTGTACTAAGAGCACAAGATTTTCGACATACTATTTATGTCCTAAGTGTGTGTTTGCTTGTGTTTTTAGTTTGAGTTAGTGCCTCTAAGAGTTTTATATTATAAAATAATTATGTAATGCCAACATGAATAAAATACATATGTGACATCCGTACCAGGCGTGAATAAGTTGATATTTGTATTTTTAAGTTTAATTTTGATTGATAGATTAAATATATAGAATATTTAAAAGCATTTTCTACGTGAAATTGTTTCGTTTGTTAGGCTTTTTTTTAATAATAATTTATTTAGCCTACGAAGAAAACAAATCGTAATGTTTATTAATATTTAAATAATTGTATACGCAATTCGATTTATCAGTCTATTTACGGCTGGTTGTGAGATCTTAAATTATTTTTATATGCAAATTTAAGTATTTTCAACTGAATATCCATTCTTATGAAGAAGAATGAGTAATGGAATAATGGTAGGAATTATGGGGATATTTGACGGAAAGGTAATTGATAATTGATAATTGAGGTAGGGGGAAACCTCGGTTGAACTTTGAGAACACACTACAGATGATAGTCGAGAAAGGTCACGTAAAAAGAACGTGGGCCTCGCGGAGGGCGTAAGTGAAGAGGTCGATGACAGTTGACGAGGCGATAGATAAAAAATAATAATAATAATATTGGAACTTAAGAAAATAACACTGAATACAGTTTGATAATAACTACTCTAGTTTAAAACTGTGCTGTAGTCATTAACGTCTTCCTCCAGAAATTATTAAACAAATATCAAAATATACAAATACTAAATACTAATCTTATATAGTATATATATATATATATATATATATATATATATATATATATATATATATGTGTGTAAAAAATGCAAAAATTAAAATAGCATGCAAATTTTGTATGTATTTTTGTTTGTGTCTGAGAGAGAGAGAGAGAATTAATTGTTGGGCAAATGTGTCAAATAATAAGATTTTCAATTTCCTCATAACGCCAAGCCTTGCAAGCAATTAAAACTTATATGCCGAGATACATAGATAAATACAAGGTTTATCACAACATTCTATCACTAATAATAATGTCTGCTTAGTTTTATTTTAAAATTTACTAAATTAAAAAGAAAAAAGATTTCATACTGCGTATAGTACCGTACGTGTAGTGTCGAAAGTACCGTATTACGTTCGAACAAATGAAGTTATGTCTATATTTAAAACCGGAAGTTCCAAAAGCTCCATCTTACATACATTATTTTTACAATAGTTTACTTAGTGTTGTTTTTTTTTGACATTTTTTTAAAATTAGTATTAAATTAAAAGAGGAGGTATCATTATATTTCAATACGTAATACTATAATAACAAACGTATACAATTACATATATTTTTAATATTTCATAAGCCATACTCAGCACATCCACAGGTGCACTAAGGTATCTTATAACGAAGAAAAGTTTAATTAGCAATTAGTATAGCATACTATATAGAGACCACCTACTTAAAATATTAACTTCGCCTTTTGCGATTTCTACACACTTTAAATAAAGCTATTAGAAAATATATTCCGAACACTTTACAGTAAATGTTGTCTGCATGTTCGCAGAAATTCAGTCTAACTTATTTGTCCGTTCCAAATTAATATTATAAATGCAAAAAAAAAAAAAAAAAAAAAAAAAAAAAAAAAAAAAAAAAAAAAAAAAAAAAAAAAAAAAAAAAAAAAAAAAAAAAAAAAAAAAAAAAAAAAAAAAAAAAAAAAAAAAAAAAAAAAAAAAAAAAAAAAAAAAAAAAAAAAAAAAAAAAAAAAAAAAAAAAAAAAAAAAAAAAAAAAAAAAAAAAAAAAAAAAAAAAAAAAAAAAAAAAAAAAAAAAAAAAAAAAAAAAAAAAAAAAAAAAAAAAAAAAAAAAAAAAAAAAAAAAAAAAAAAAAAAAAAAAAAAAAAAAAAAAAAAAAAAAAAAAAAAAAAAAAAAAAAAAAAAAAAAAAAAAAAAAAAAAAAAAAAAAAAAAAAAAAAAAAAAAAAAAAAAAAAAAAAAAAAAAAAAAAAAAAAAAAAAAAAAAAAAAAAAAAAAAAAAAAAAAAAAAAAAAAAAAAAAAAAAAAAAAAAAAAAAAAAAAAAAAAAAAAAAAAAAAAAAAAAAAAAAAAAAAAAAAAAAAAAAAAAAAAAAAAAAAAAAAAAAAAAAAAAAAAAAAAAAAAAAAAAAAAAAAAAAAAAAAAAAAAAAAAAAAAAAAAAAAAAAAAAAAAAAAAAAAAAAAAAAAAAAAAAAAAAAAAAAAAAAAAAAAAAAAAAAAAAAAAAAAAAAAAAAAAAAAAAAAAAAAAAAAAAAAAAAAAAAAAAAAAAAAAAAAAAAAAAAAAAAAAAAAAAAAAAAAAAAAAAAAAAAAAAAAAAAAAAAAAAAAAAAAAAAAAAAAAAAAAAAAAAAAAAAAAAAAAAAAAAAAAAAAAAAAAAAAAAAAAAAAAAAAAAAAAAAAAAAAAAAAAAAAAAAAAAAAAAAAAAAAAAAAAAAAAAAAAAAAAAAAAAAAAAAAAAAAAAAAAAAAAAAAAAAAAAAAAAAAAAAAAAAAAAAAAAAAAAAAAAAAAAAAAAAAAAAAAAAAAAAAAAAAAAAAAAAAAAAAAAAAAAAAAAAAAAAAAAAAAAAAAAAAAAAAAAAAAAAAAAAAAAAAAAAAAAAAAAAAAAAAAAAAAAAAAAAAAAAAAAAAAAAAAAAAAAAAAAAAAAAAAAAAAAAAAAAAAAAAAAAAAAAAAAAAAAAAAAAAAAAAAAAAAAAAAAAAAAAAAAAAAAAAAAAAAAAAAAAAAAAAAAAAAAAAAAAAAAAAAAAAAAAAAAAAAAAAAAAAAAAAAAAAAAAAAAAAAAAAAAAAAAAAAAAAAAAAAAAAAAAAAAAAAAAAAAAAAAAAAAAAAAAAAAAAAAAAAAAAAAAAAAAAAAAAAAAAAAAAAAAAAAAAAAAAAAAAAAAAAAAAAAAAAAAAAAAAAAAAAAAAAAAAAAAAAAAAAAAAAAAAAAAAAAAAAAAAAAAAAAAAAAAAAAAAAAAAAAAAAAAAAAAAAAAAAAAAAAAAAAAAAAAAAAAAAAAAAAAAAAAAAAAAAAAAAAAAAAAAAAAAAAAAAAAAAAAAAAAAAAAAAAAAAAAAAAAAAAAAAAAAAAAAAAAAAAAAAAAAAAAAAAAAAAAAAAAAAAAAAAAAAAAAAAAAAAAAAAAAAAAAAAAAAAAAAAAAAAAAAAAAAAAAAAAAAAAAAAAAAAAAAAAAAAAAAAAAAAAAAAAAAAAAAAAAAAAAAAAAAAAAAAAAAAAAAAAAAAAAAAAAAAAAAAAAAAAAAAAAAAAAAAAAAAAAAAAAAAAAAAAAAAAAAAAAAAAAAAAAAAAAAAAAAAAAAAAAAAAAAAAAAAAAAAAAAAAAAAAAAAAAAAAAAAAAAAAAAAAAAAAAAAAAAAAAAAAAAAAAAAAAAAAAAAAAAAAAAAAAAAAAAAAAAAAAAAAAAAAAAAAAAAAAAAAAAAAAAAAAAAAAAAAAAAAAAAAAAAAAAAAAAAAAAAAAAAAAAAAAAAAAAAAAAAAAAAAAAAAAAAAAAAAAAAAAAAAAAAAAAAAAAAAAAAAAAAAAAAAAAAAAAAAAAAAAAAAAAAAAAAAAAAAAAAAAAAAAAAAAAAAAAAAAAAAAAAAAAAAAAAAAAAAAAAAAAAAAAAAAAAAAAAAAAAAAAAAAAAAAAAAAAAAAAAAAAAAAAAAAAAAAAAAAAAAAAAAAAAAAAAAAAAAAAAAAAAAAAAAAAAAAAAAAAAAAAAAAAAAAAAAAAAAAAAAAAAAAAAAAAAAAAAAAAAAAAAAAAAAAAAAAAAAAAAAAAAAAAAAAAAAAAAAAAAAAAAAAAAAAAAAAAAAAAAAAAAAAAAAAAAAAAAAAAAAAAAAAAAAAAAAAAAAAAAAAAAAAAAAAAAAAAAAAAAAAAAAAAAAAAAAAAAAAAAAAAAAAAAAAAAAAAAAAAAAAAAAAAAAAAAAAAAAAAAAAAAAAAAAAAAAAAAAAAAAAAAAAAAAAAAAAAAAAAAAAAAAAAAAAAAAAAAAAAAAAAAAAAAAAAAAAAAAAAAAAAAAAAAAAAAAAAAAAAAAAAAAAAAAAAAAAAAAAAAAAAAAAAAAAAAAAAAAAAAAAAAAAAAAAAAAAAAAAAAAAAAAAAAAAAAAAAAAAAAAAAAAAAAAAAAAAAAAAAAAAAAAAAAAAAAAAAAAAAAAAAAAAAAAAAAAAAAAAAAAAAAAAAAAAAAAAAAAAAAAAAAAAAAAAAAAAAAAAAAAAAAAAAAAAAAAAAAAAAAAAAAAAAAAAAAAAAAAAAAAAAAAAAAAAAAAAAAAAAAAAAAAAAAAAAAAAAAAAAAAAAAAAAAAAAAAAAAAAAAAAAAAAAAAAAAAAAAAAAAAAAAAAAAAAAAAAAAAAAAAAAAAAAAAAAAAAAAAAAAAAAAAAAAAAAAAAAAAAAAAAAAAAAAAAAAAAAAAAAAAAAAAAAAAAAAAAAAAAAAAAAAAAAAAAAAAAAAAAAAAAAAAAAAAAAAAAAAAAAAAAAAAAAAAAAAAAAAAAAAAAAAAAAAAAAAAAAAAAAAAAAAAAAAAAAAAAAAAAAAAAAAAAAAAAAAAAAAAAAAAAAAAAAAAAAAAAAAAAAAAAAAAAAAAAAAAAAAAAAAAAAAAAAAAATGTCTATATTTAAAACCGGAAGTTCCAAAAGCTCCATCTTACATACATTATTTTTACAATAGTTTACTTAGTGTTGATTTTTATTGACATTTTTTTAAAATTAGTATTAAATTAAAAGAGGAGGTATCATTATATTTCAATACGTAATACTATAATAACAAACGTATAGAATTACATATATTTTTAATATTTCATAAGCCATACTCAGCACATCCACAGGTGCACTAAGGTATCTTATAACGAAGAAAAGTTTAACTAGCAATTAGTATAGCATACTATATAGAGACCACCTACTTAAAATATTAACTTCGCCTTTTGCGATTTCTACACACTTTAAATAAAACTATTAGAAAATATATTCCGAACACTTTACAGTAAATGTTGTTTGCATGTTCGCAGGAATTCAGTCTAACTTATTTGTCCGTTCCAAATTAATATTATAAATGCGAAAGTAACTCTGTCTATCTGTCCGTCTGCATGTGACGTCATCCCGGCCGAACCGCTAAACCAAATATGATGACATTTTATATAGAGAGAGAAAAAAAAATTGGTGATAAGAACCCCATAAGATACTTGAGGGTCTTGGGTCATTTTATTAGTGTTTCCACGAATTATTTCACGTAAAAGTCGCCGAAAATACGAAACAGCTACGGTTCACACGGGCGAAACCGCGAACACGTCACTAGTATAGAATAGAAAACCATCATATTTATGATATGAAACAACTTAACTAGGAACAATAATTTATACCACGAATGAGATTTGAGCCGTCAATTATTGATGCAATTTATTCCACGAACACGCAAGCCGCATGTCAGCATCTTTAAATTTGTTTTTGTAAGTCAAATGCAATATTTAGGCCAGATATAACCGCAGGTTGTACATGCGTTGCTTAACATATTAACTTATTTGGAAGTTTTTGTTATATTTGACACTTTTATTTCTGGTGGAGTATATTTTATTTGTATATATTGTACATGTGGTGTTCGACCCCTTTTTCGATAATCAATTATGCGAACGAGAACTATTAAATTGAACACAGTTAAATGATACATATAAAGAATAAGTTATTAAGACAATATGTTCCATAATAATCTGTTAAAAAAAAAAAATATTTTTATTAATAAAAAAAATACATATTACGCAAATATTGCTAGGTAAAAGTATATTTTACGCGTCAAACTGGGTTGTGACGCGAAATCTATTCTGAAGGTATACTCGTATGTGTATGTATGAAGAGGTATGAAGTCAAAGTGTGCACCAAAATTCGAGTTATTTTGGCGTATATTCTCTATTTTGATTTTAGCAAAGGCTTTATTGGAATCTGCTTTATAATGCTCAGCCTGAAAGTGATGGAGAATATGATGACAGAGAAATAAAGGAATTCCTATCCTTTTAAAGTATAAAAGTAATAAAACGTGATAAATCTCTCAAAATATTTGTTTTGTTTTCTTACACCTCTTACTCACAAATAGAACTTGAAATAAGGCTATTGCATTGTTATTGGCGGACCTCAACGCTGCGTTTTGCCTTAACAGAGCAAGTGAAAATAAATTAAATATAATTATTCTCCCGAAGGGATTTGAATCTTTAACAAACTTGAAATAACTGCAATTTTAATATGCCACAATGGTCTTGTTGATGAAATTTGTTACATAGGTATTTAATTTAGTTATATTTTGTATTAAAATATTCCATAAATACAGTACATAATCCGCCTTTTTTATATTATGTACTCGGCTTGACACGCTACCGCGTGTCTAGATTTCACGTTTATAAAAAAATGCTTATTTTTTTCGTGAAAAAGTTAAATAATAAAGTTTAATCTTTTACCTAAATCTTGTAAATGAGTTCAAATTGCCACCATTAAATAAATTGAACGAGACAAGTGTGCTAATTGTTACTAATCTCATTTTTATCTTCATTAAATATCTCTGCCATTACTTTTTTAGGGTTTTCGTGGTTATAACTGAAAACCATAGCAAATTCTTTTTATCAGAGAGAATCCAATATCGAGACAATGCGTTCTTCATTTTCCGCCCAAATTCGAGACATTGCGCGTCGAGTGTCGGACCTCAACGCCGTGTGACAGAGCGGAGAAATAAAAAATATTTAAATATACCCAATTGAAAGTCGAACCCACAACCAATCACGTTTATAGTCAGATATTACCACTACGTGCTACTGTGGCCTCCGCCTTTCTCTCTGCCGAGAAATCTATCAATGAGACAGTCAATGATATATGTCACAACTTAGTAGACCTATGAAAATGCCCTATATAAAATTCGGTAAACTTATTTATAAATGCACGGACGGACAGTGAATCTAGTCGAGCTTTCTGCTGAAAGAAGGTGCGCGTCAAATAACACAAGACGGTTAGCTTTTTCCGAACATGCAAGATGAATATGAATATGAATACTTATACAGATACGAAGGACATAACTTTCCAGCTATTTTTTACCAAAATCATGCAAGGATGTAGGTAAAAATATCCACAAGTTTATAATTTATATCGAAAAAGGAATGCAGCAAGCCAATAACTTTTATAATAAGGCATGAGGAATCTGTAACACTATTAAAAAAAGATATTACACACGACCATGTGTTTGACACACACTTATATATATTAAATACACTTTTATATATCACACACGTTGCTAGGACAACGGGTACCTTAGGCGTCAATTTATTACTATTATTAATGAAAAGATATTTAATGCAAATAACAATTGAACCTAAAACTATCTCAATCAATTGAACCTATTCAACTGCGCCACGATAGCGTAGTCTGGAAGCAACAAGCCTTAAATTAAGATGCTGCAGTACACTTTGTATGCGTCTACAGAGAATTGTAGCCGACTTCACATACTTTTTACGATCCAACGGTAATCGATAAATCTTCCATTTACAGACAAACATATTAGATACTGGAATAAAATAGATAGAGAACTTTATTTATTTCTTCACTTATTTTTCGTTTAGAAACCATTCTGGCGTGTTGTGACAGCGATGGCTGTAGTATCGATTTTTACTCGGGCTAATGATTATGTTAAAATTATCTAAAAATGGAGAACGGAGTGTTTTGACATTAGGAGCTAAAACACCTATGCCTAGGTTTATCAGACATCAAGACACTGTGATGTTATCAAATTCAGATATACGAGTATGTGTATTGGTGTGTTGGTTAGCGGAGCTTAGCACCGCGGTACATACCCTCCGGTGGTTCCTCATGCTTTTTACGTGTGATCACAAAGGTCAATTAAGGTCTCCCCCCCCTAACTATCTTTTTATATTTAACAGACAAAATTTTAAATTTGGAATCGAACCCACAACTATTACGGAACAGTCAGAGTTTTCAACTGCGCCTGGAGTTAAGTAAGGTATAGATAAGATAAAATGTTTGAAAATGTAAATTGTTGTATTATCTTGTTCTATGATAAAGATATTTCTATAGAGCTTTAGTTATATATATACTTTCCCATGCATTTGAATTATATTTATCGTTTTTTGCTTTTCCACGTTTAAAACTAACCATTTTGAAATCTATTTTTAACTACTTGTGACACGCCCTCTTACTTCTTAGGTAACGGGAAGTATGGTATATACTCATTTATCCCGAAGGATTTTTATTTTTAAGATTTAAATTAATTTATATTGAAATAAATAATTGTTGTATAGGTTTAATACCATTTTAGAAAAAACCAGTTAAATTTTAAATATAATGATTAAAAAATGCACAATTAGTCATTTTCCTCTACACAGGGCAAAGTTTTATATTGGATACGATACCTATACGGTTATACGATAATAAAATTTATGAACGCTTTATGAATATGTATGTAAAATAATAAATTGAAAGTCAATATGGCGCAGTGGAAACTGTAAATGTGATTAGTTGTGGGTTCGATTCCCACTCGGTAAAATAATCATAATTTATTTATACAGCTCTGGTGAACAAAACAAAGAGCGAAGTTGAAGTGCGCAGTGCACGCAATTCAGAAGGAAAATGGTAAACGAAGTGTCTTGACACTAGGTTCTTTCTGACTGACCCTACTGACAAAGCGTGAAGCTGTATATAAAATATTTAATAATAAAAAAATATTTAAAAGTATAATTTATAAGAGATTGATGTACAATGTATTGCGATACATCAATTATGTCAAATCATTCGATACAAATTCAAGCAATAAATGTTTCATATCTTGAATTAAATTAAACTTGGCAGTACAATGCAAACTGACTGTCCAATTTTACAATTTTAATCCAAATCTGTATATCAATTTTTCGTTATAAATATTAAAACCTTCATATAAATGTAGATAAAGTGCATGAACTGATATAGTCAAATTTAGAATTACGAAATTTACGGACAGGACTATCCGTGAATAAATTGGAATTAATATTTTTAATACCCTTTGTGAATGTATACGCGTATTGTGGGTACGACTCCTATTCCGGGGAATGATTGCATATAAATTATATACATTTCTCCGTTTTGGTGACAAGATAGATAGTTTCGTTACTCAAAACGCGTCTGGTATTCAGTTTCAAAAATCAAGTGTCTAGACACTAGGTTGCCTCTGCCAACCCTGCTATGCGGTAAATGCGCGTGAAGTTGAAAGTTTTTTTTAATTTTTCTTACCTCCAGGTAATTTAAAATGAACCAATCTGCTATGAAAATGGTGGGTCACAATTGGTATTACGTGAAACTGACGTATAAAAAAGTCTTTAATTATTTATTTGTTAGATTAAGATAATGCTCCACAAGTTATAATATTTAATTAATTCATTAATTTTTCATTATATACTTTATGGAACAACTTTAAGCAAATTGTAATATTTTTTGCTTAAAGTTGTTTTTAAATGATTGAAAATTTTATTTAGTAATTCGTTTTTTCAAACAAGTAATTGTAATAATATTTTATACTAAAACTTCAAGAGAAATCAGCAGGTTCGCAACAGGTAGCTTATGCAATATTATCTACAATACAAGAAACTCTTGTATTTTGCGGATAAAGTTCAAGTCCGCTTTGCGGCTTTGAATCAATGCCGTGGTATTTCAAACTAGATGGAAAAGATGAACATACAAAAAATAATAAGGAATGTTTGGTGAACGAAATCTAAAACCATTATCATCATTTAGAATAATCTTAGAATAATCTTAATTAATAAAAATTTGTAAAAATCTCTCTACAGAGATGCTAACAACAAATATAAGTTGTAATAAGCGTATAAGGATTTCGACGTAGCCGGATGTAGAACGCATGGCTTAGCGGTCAAAGCGCTTGAACGGTTTTCAATAGACGCGGGTTCAAATTCCGTTGCGTTCAAATTTTTGTACGTTCCTTAAATATGTATTTATCATTATTTAGTTCTACCTTGTGTCAAGAAACTCAGTTTTCCAATCTCCACCTGAAATCGAAAAACTTGTTGAGAACACAGTATGAAATTTGCATTAAATGTAATTATTTCTTAGTGGGGCTGGAACCCACAACCAATCGTGATAACAGTCAGACTCTGTCCCACTTCACCACGAATTCCTCTATTATCATGTTAAACACTTTGTACAGTCAAGCTAATTCACTGTAATTCACTCAATTCCTCAGTAAAATAAATAATATGTATATATCAGGACTATATAATTTTATTATCATTTGTTCTACAGCAATTCACTGTACAACGTCTACTTCTTGAACGACACATATTTTACCTACTTCTATACTATTTTGTCTCTAATCAAAACACTATGTGTACTAAATTAATAATAACAAATTAAAGCAGAAAGAGAATCAAATAATTTATTTATTACTAATAATTTATATTTTTTCTAGCTTCTCGCGTCTTCCTTTTACCTAGTGTTAAAACACTTCGTTCTCCACTTTCCGAATAATCTATTATTACTTAATTTTCAGAATAAAATCGTATAGAATGTGTGTGAACTTAACCTAGATTATTATGAACAAGTTAAAAGAAGGAAAGGTTACTTCAAACATTACTTGGTAAAACTCAAAACAGGTGCATACATAAAATAAATCGTGGAACCCATTTTTACTATAAAAAGCGCACCCAAATCTTTCATTGAGGCGTTTTACTCTTTTTTTTTTTTTTTTACCATCAAAACTCGTTTCGGTCACCATGGGAAAGGTTTTGTTATACAACAGGTGCTTCTATAAGTTTTTTGTTATACTAACCTAGTCAATTGACTTTTGTATAGAAATCGTATGTTAATCGAAGTTTTTCATTCTATATGTATACATAAAAAAATACGTACGAGTACATACATAAAAAAATCTTGCATCGCTATTTTGATGAATTTAGTTGAGAAATTGCACTAGTGTCCGGATTCGAAAACTAAAAATAAAGTATTTTTAAACATAATTAATATATAAATTTGTTAAACATATATTTAGAAAACGTTTAAAATTTTTTATATGAATTTGTTATTTAAGAGTATACGTAATTTCTTAAGATATTACACGCTAAGCCTCTCTAGTTTTATGCCACGTTATGCTTATAGTAACAAGATGAAACCAGACTATTCAAATAAATATAAACCAACACTTCAGTAGACTTTGAATCAACAACCATCGCTTATAATCTCATTACATCTGTATCACATTATATTAATATTCTACTATTAATTTCTAGATTCAACTAGAAACAAGTTAACTACAGTTAATAATGGCTGTAGAATAAACAGGCTTCCGTAATAACCGACTGAACAAGTCTATACAAAGAATACCATAAAATATGTTAAGCAAGCTTAAAAAGCTTAATAAGTTTTATAACAAGAAATAAGAATACGATTGTTTAGTGAATTTTCGAAATGTGTGAAGTGACGCGTCACCTATTTTTTTTTAACTTATACCAGGTTTTTGGTGATTTTTACTGTTATAATCTATACACTTTTCGCTCATTTTAGAAACTTTACATGTTGAGTTATTTCTTGCATGGATAAAATAATAGACTTCGTGGAAAACTAGTGTCAAGACACTCTGCTCTATGATTTCAAACTGAATACGACAACGTGTTGAGTGACGGAACACTACTCCGCGCTTCAGTAACGGATTCTACTGACAACTGATGATAGCGCGTAAAATAGTCTTTTCTAGTAGAAAATAAGCTTTTCTAGTAGAAGCTTAAGTCAATATTATCATATAATCCTGATATTGATTTTTTATTTATAACTGTTAAATTAATAATTTATGGTAGAATCAAACCCACTATATCTGGCCATTAAAATTAAATAACAACTAAGCTACACAGCACATATCGTATTATATTTCAAACTGTAAACTAATATCCAGAGTTGCATAGAATTCAATAAGTAATATGGCAACTGACGGCTGAAACTGACTAGTGATATGATGTAAATCGATATGGTCTTCTAATTTTAGAGATTTCCATTCTAATATTATAAATGCGAAACTAGCTCTATCTGTCTGGCACGTCATTACGGCCAAACCGCTGAACTGGTAGTGATGAAACTTTATATAGAGATACTTTAAGGGTCTTGGAATGAACATAGACTACATTTTTCTCCCATTTTTCATATTTTACAGAAACTTCAGTGTTTTACGAATAGGCGGCCGCTTATAGTTATAATTAGCTATAGTTCCCGCGGGTAAAGTCGCGTGGATTAATATAACAAATTGGGATTAAATACTAGGCAATTCAATTCGGATATGTCTAAAATGACAAGCTGGTTCTGGGTTGAAATCCCTTTACCATATTTAGTAAAACTAGACTGTGAAATCAATAATGTGTAACAAGCTTTAGTATTAACTTTGTTTGTCAATCTATCAATGTAAGACAATCTTGCAACGCTTGTAATTTCGTGAATTTGACAGCGTCTGTAAATGTGATTGGTTGTGGATTCGATTCCCATTTGGGGGAATGATTATATTTAAAAATATTTTCATTTCTCCGCTCTAGTACCTAAAACAAAGCGTGGCGTTTAGCTCCGCCAAAGTGTGTTTCTTTAGATTTTTTTTAAATATAAACATGCCTTCAAGTGAACATTGAACCTACAATCATCGATATACAATGATATTTTTCGATTGCGCCAGGATAGCGTCCTTATATATGAGAACTAGTGACTCGCTCGCAGCTTCGACTAAGTGTCATATTTAGGCTGTAGTAGAGTAGAGAGACAGTGACTGTTAAAGTGGGGTTCAGTTACTCGAGGGAGTATGTAAAATATTTTGATATCACTGCTTTGGTAAGAGAAAGAGTTCAAATTCAAATTTAAAAAAAAGTATTACTGTTTTTCATACAAATAATACAATTAGAATAAACAAAACAAAAGAAGTACGTAATATATAAGGAGAAAATGGTAAAAGGAGGCTCAGCGTATACTGTGAGATTTGTCGTCTACAGCGCTGTGTTTCAGCGTCATCCTTATCCTTATATTAACAAAATACAGAGAACAAAGTGGCTTATCTCTCGAATTCGGGTGGCAATTAGAGAACTGAGTGTCTTGACACTAGGTTCTCTTTGACGGAAAAATAAGAGAAAAAGACTGTTGTATATCATATCAACTAAACCTCGTATTATTCACTTTGAATCAACAAGCCATTGTATTAAATTATTAAAATATTTTACTAAAACAAAATGATACAAAGATCAAATAGGATAAAGTCCTGACCCTAAATATCTATTATCAATATTTGTTATAGATAAAATAACATTGAAAACTTTGGTTCAACAAATATAGACCCTTCAATTGACTTTTTTTTCATACTCGTAGAACAATAGACGATTATATGTAGCTATTTGTTAATAATTTTTAGAAAAGGCATTAAAATTTGAACGCAGCGTAAACGAACCACCGCCTCTTGGAAATTGTCTAAGCCCTATGACCGCTAAGCCATGCGTTTTACATCT
Organism: Podotricha telesiphe; assembly: GCA_038994665.1. NCBI lineage: Eukaryota > Metazoa > Arthropoda > Insecta > Lepidoptera > Nymphalidae > Podotricha > Podotricha telesiphe. Next base: position 122,164 of record JAOYRR010000433.1, on the reverse strand, counting down.
CGCTACGACGAAATTCTAATACGTTTATTACAACTTATTTTGATTGTTAGCATCTCTGTAAAGAGATTTATTTCAAATTTCGGCTAACTAAAGATTATTCTGCTAACAATCTTTTGGCAAGAGAGAATGCTATTTATTAAATATTTTTAATATTGTTTAAGGTATTAATAAAAAGGTTTTTCAATTTCCTAAGTTAATGACTAACTCTTTAAATATTGATAAAAATAAAACTCTACTTGCATTACTAGAGAGTTTAAACACTCCGTTCTACACTTTATAACAATTTAGAAGACATTGTATGTTTAATTGTTGACTTTATTTTTATATCCCTATATCAATTGATAGAAATTGGCTGTAGCTTATTTATGCTTAAAGGACATTTACACTAGACTTACTGTACTTTAAATACTTTATAATCTTTTTTATTAGTAGTTTAAATAATTTTATGAACACTATATACTACGACATTCCTAAGCCTAAGGCTTTATCTGACTTTCTGTATTATACAAAATAATAAATAGTATACGTTATGCAACTTTCCATAATTACAGCTAAGATTCACTGAATTCGAAATAAATAAATTATGTAAATTTATAATTACTACTGAAGCAAATAGAAAACATTAAAATTATTCACTTATGTCTAAAAGAAAGAAATACATAATTAATTTTATATAATTCATTATTTATAATTGTTTAAAAAAAGTAAGCTCACCAAATTATATCTAATCGAAATCAAATCCAAAAAAACATCACATTTCACCAAATGTCAAAACAATCAAACTTGTGGTCACAATGTTTTTAAAAAAGTTCTAAAAAGCTAATCTGTCAAACGCGACATTCGAATTTCAAAATTCAATTGACGTAACAACCGTATAGAGCGATGTTCGGGCAAGTACTGAGTGAGAACGGTTTCCCGCCGTTATATCACAGAGTAAAAATACAATAATATTGACGGTGTAGTGGTGCAGTGAGACAGTGTCTGACTTTAGTCGCGATGGTTGCGGGTTCGATGCTGACTCGGAGGAATGATTATATTTTAATTATTGAAATTCTATTTACCAATCAAATGGCTTCGTTGTATTTCGCTACCCAATACATAGTTAATTAAAAACGGGGTTAAAAGCGAGAACGAGAAGTTTTACGAGATTTGGTTTATGTGGAAGACGAATGTATGTGAAATTAAAATAAATACGTAAATATTAAATATTGACAAGTGTTTACAAAATACTCTAATACGTAACAATAAAAACGTATACAGATTATTATTGTTTTAATTCTACTTTTTACTAGATTAGTTATAAATTAGATATTACATTAATTACATATATTTTTTATATAATTAGTTAATATTAATATAATTTCCTACAATATTGTTTGCCTAGAATACTACTGAAATGTAGTACGAATATATATGCAATTTTTTCTTCACGACAGAGAGTGTTCAGTGTCAAAACACTCCCTGCTCAATTTGCCGCCCGAATTCCAAATTTGCGCATTTATCGGCGAGTACTGGAACTCTTAGAGCAGAGAAATGACTTTAATTATATGAATGAATTTAATTATATACACATAGAAATATATTATTTTAATTATTCTATTATTTTCAATTTTTCACCCAAAAATACAGACAAATTAAACTTCTATTCACTCCGAGGGCAAATAAAAAGCAAACCAGACCAAATCGTTAAGCAAACATCAATATACATTGCATTATTTACGCATGCAATGTGCACTTACTCTATGCCGCATATTCATCTCTTTCTTATACATACAAAACATATATCTATCTCGCTCACGCATTGCAGTACTACCATAATAATTTTAAATGTTGGCCCAATACGCCAATGTTGACCAATACGAGGTGTTTGAACTTATGAAACCATTAGCTATCTATTGTATTTTTTTTTTAATCTTTATTCCGTATAGTATGGTAGGCAGGGGGAACCTAGAGTTATTATACTCGGTTCTCCGCTTTACACCAGGATTTGAGAGATAGCCTTTTGAGTGGCGGAACTCTACGCCGAGCTTAATAATTATTTAAAATAGTTCCCCGAGTTGGGATCGAACTCACTACCATTTACAATCAAATGATATCACACTGTACCGCGATGGTGTCTATACTATGTAATTTTTAAGGAATTATATTTATATTTTTGGTTTGATTGTCGAATTTTAAGGCGAGAGCGTGAGTACGATTTTCAGGTAAAAGCATTTTTTTGGCTCTATAAGGCGAATATACTATAAACACAGTGGTGGTGGGTTCGATCCCCAGTTAGAGAAGTGTTTTGACACTAGGTTATCTCAACGCTACTCAGCTACGCAAATTATTTGTGTTAAAATATATACATATTCGTTTTACAGATTTGGTTATATAAACCACGGCATTACATTCTTATTTCCGTCACCCAAAACCCAAATCTTATATTTTTCACCAGATCGGTGAAATATAAAGAAAATTATGATTATTTGTCTGAGGGGAATCGAACACGCAACCAATCGCGATTGCAGTCAGATACTGTCCCAGTGCACCACGAAGACCTTTGATATTATACCTTACCTAATTTAAGAATTTAACTACAAATAAAATATGTTACCACAAGACTATGTAATATAAACTAAAAGTTAAAACATTTAAAACTAAAAATACTAGAGAAGTTGAATTAAAATGTACCCCTTTATACAGACAGGATTGGGCCAACATAGACCAACGACCAACACTGCGTTAATACTCGACGCAGTGAACTTGGTGAAACGTAATTATTTGTTTTTGCACTTTGTCTCAGTTTGAAAATTAGAAATACTGTACTTTGCTGTATTAAGACGTTTCTTGAACTAACTTTTGAATATTACTAGCTTAATGACTGGAAGAGATTCTTTATAAATGAAATTTGTATACTATTCGCTATATAAAAAGCGTAAAGTTATGCCACTGAGCACACCATGTCTAGAATTTGGGCGGAAAGCGAACATCGGAGAGTCTTGACAATAAATTCTCGTACTCATATACTCAGCGGGTTAGAAAAGCTCTCCATTTTCGAGTTATTTCATTTTTATATTACATTAAACATAAAAACATATACCAATGTATGATTTAAAATTTTCAACATAACAGTTAAGTCTCTATAAAACTGCACTATGATAATGTATGAAAAATGTTAAAATATATATATTTTTTTGTGCAAAGTACCGGAAATGTGCTGAAAGAACCGGCTTCAGGATTTTTTTTCGCCTGGCATGGTAAATTAAGGAACCTAGTGTCAAGACACTCTGTTCCCGGCTTGCTCTTTAGAATTCGAGACATTGCGTGTTGAGTGGCTGAATTTGACGCTGCGCTATCCCATGGCAGTATAGTTGAATAAAAATATCCTATGGAAATGGGATATTGAACCCACAATCATCCCATATTTTTTGAGAACGTATAAAAATTTGAACGCAGCGGGATTCGAACCCGCGCCTCTTGGAAACCGCCCAAGTGCTATGACCGCTAAGCCATGCGTTCTTTATCCAGCTGCGTTCATAAGTGTGTGATTAATACTAAAAATGTTAAAAAACCACAATCATTGCGTTTATAGCCAGACCTCTCGTACAACACCTCATCGGCTTCTATGTAAAATATAGAATATGGTAGTCACAAAAACTAAACAAAATATATTTTTTTGTTTGAGAAGCTTACAAATATGCTTTTGAAAATATATTCAAATACAAATGTTATATTTCTACTGTATTTATCATAGCTATTAGATTATTCTCCATAAATAACTTTGCAATAAGTAAAGGCAAATAAGCGATATAATTATTCACATATGCATTTATTTTACGTTAGACTACTGTAAAGTGTTTAAAATATCGAATTGAAATATGTAAATTACATAAATTGGACAATATCAAAATTCTATCTAAACTGTTTTTTATTGAAATAATCTCAAATATATATATTTTTTAGCTTCACGCTTTATACAGACTGAGAACGTTCTTACAATTCCAAATTGTTGACACTGGGTGCTAAGTGGTAGAAATTAACGCCGCACGCTGTTTTACCCAAAATCAGAGAAATGAGAATAATTTAAATACAACTATTATACTAGAAAGTACTAATTGAACCTAAAACAAATGTCATTTACAGTCAACACGCAATGATGACTTTGAAACATCCAAGGATAATAATTATTTCTATAAAACTTCTTAAAGTGTAAGATTTTATAAAATGTTATCCCAATAATTAGGATATGAAAAACATTTTTATAAAACGTATATAAACTTCAACGTAACGAGACTCGAACCCGCTACTCTTGCACTATTACCAAGAGGCGCGGGTTCAAGTCAAACGCTCAATAAGTTCAAAGTTTTACAGTTTTAAACTCTATCATTTTATTTTTATTAAATTCTTTTAAACTCTATAAAACTAGCTTAGACTTACATAAACAGATAGGCTTAACAAAAAAAGGAATAAAAATTGACATATTTCATACAAACGTACAGCTCTAAAACTGAGTCTTTAAACCGGATATCATCGTATCCACGTCGGTATTCCCAATAACAAACCTGCCTAATTGGCACTCAGGTCCGTATGAAGGGTTCGAAATACCTTTCTCTATGGTTATGTATGAATTTTTCATTTCACGTAGCAGTGTTATAGGTGGGTTATGTTTAAGAGAAAATAAATATATATATACGAAATAATATTTTTTTACAGATTTATTAACTATAGTTTATGTATGTGTTCTAGAAAAAGTTATAAAAGAAACCTATTTGATATAATAACCGAGTAAAATAATACTTTATGATAAATTTGAAGCCGCGTCAACGTACAGTACATTCTTCTTTAAAGTTAGAAAGTACTCTCTTACATTTATATTATACACTAGCGACCCACTCGCGGCTTCGCCTGCGTAAACTACATTACTAAACTATTTTGTTCTTCCGCCCGCCCGTGTTCTCACTTAAGTCACAAACTTTGCTTAAATTTATAATTTAAATAGTTGTAACCGATTGAAATGAAAAAAACACTAAAGGTTAAATCGGTTAAGCCGTTTCTGAGAGTAGCACAAACAAACCTACGAAAATAAATGAAAATCATTGTTTTGGGGTTTTATTATGCTCCTAATAATATATATTTTTATATATCTTCCATGTACAGACAGCGATCAGATACATTTTTATTATACGTATGGATATATGTTTATAGAGGCCAGTGGTGTATTGGGACAGCGTCTGACTGTAAACGCGATTGGTTGTGGGTTTGATCCCACTCGGGAAACAATTATATTTAAATTACTCCACTCTGGTACCTAAGACAAACCGCGGCATTGAGTTTCGTCATTCAACACACAATGTATTAATTTAGGTGGAATGTGCAAAACAAAGTGTCTGGACACTACGTTTTTTCTAACTACCTAGCTATGTGGGAAATGTAAAGCGGTTTTATATGTATCAGAAACAAAAGATACAAATTACCTTTATCGTTTCATAAAGGTATTTTTATAAACTAAAAAGCGATTTCACCGAGTCTTTTAATTTACAAGTGCCTATATACAATTTTACATGTGATTAGGTGTATTTTAGCGAATATCATAGAAAAAACAAGCTAGCGACTTATTATTCAGGTATACGAAAGGTTTCCGTAATGGTTCTCGTGAAAATTTCTCAAAGGAGCGTTACTACGGTATAATTAATCATTCTTAATGAGATTTAGCACTTAGTAGCAAAAAATATGACAGGTCAGCTATGTCTTGATGTTGAGCGAATACCGTTTGTGTTTTTTAGTAAAATTATAATATTTTTGTTTATCTTTTCATGCATACTAATACATTATTCAAATATAAATATTTTGTTGCTTTACAAATATTTCCTATTGAATGTCTCTTATATTTTAAAAGTATATTAAGTATATATAAGAAAATTTTAAGCCATCGTGGTGTAGGTTCGATCTCCACTCGGGGAAATCGTCTCAACTCTGGTAAAATAAAGCGTTGCGTTGAGTGTTTCCACTCAACACGCAATGTCTGGAATTTGAGCGGAAAGCGGGCAATGGACACTAGGTTCTCACTAGATTCCTTATAAAGCGTAAAGCTAAAAATCATGGTAAATCCATATAAAAAAAAAATAATGCCTAAACTTTGAGCTTTTCATATACACAAGCACGCATTACGCATGACAGGGTTTGAATATATTACCCTTTTGAAATTGAAATTTATCTCTCTAATATGTTACTTAATTTATGGAAATATTAAAATTCGATTTTTTTCGAGTATATAATTATACGAAGACGATGATTGCTGGTATACATATCACCTATGATACATATATTACCTATAACTAAATTAAAATATAAATTTCATATATTTTTCGAATATATAACAAAAAAATATCAAATAATAAACCATTTTAAATATAAATTAGTACAGTACAGTCGCTAATTTGTCACTGATACTCGTTATTACCTACATAAATTAAAAACCTAGAGGAAAAATACAAAGTACATTTACAAGAAAAAACATTAAAACGAGCCTAAAAATATTTCTCTAAAGCTCACAGCTTTCGATACTTGAGATGAGTGTGCAAAAAGTATTATTAAAATTTTCTCACTTCTAATCACGTTTGACCTTTAACTCCGATTATTTCCACTCCAGTAAGGCTTTGGCAAAAAGTTGTGACGAATATTCATTAATTTAAACATCCGTAGTTAAAAGTAATTATTTGAACGTTTTATATAATTACTTCGGCTGAAGAAACTCGAAATATTTTTTTAAAACCGATTTAGGTGACTGGCATGTTGTTGTTTTTTGTATAGGAAAGTTTTACAGGGATTTTTCAGGGTTGATGGGTTAAAATCTCATTGAGTTTTTTCTCGGTAATTTTACGGAGGGATTTTATTAAAAAAAACTAAGACACTGACAACAATAATAAGTTGTAATAAGTGTATAAGAATTTCGATGCAGCTGGATTTAGAACACATGGCTTATCGGTCAAAGCGTTTGGATGAAGATGTGCGGGATCGAATCCCGCAACCTTATTATTTTTATACGTCTTCTTAATACGTATTTCAATTTACTAAGTGTGTGTTTAACACTTGTTGAGTTCACCAAGTTTTGACACTTTGAAAAATATAGAGTGCTACTGAGAGAGGATTTTTCTAAATTAATACAGGAACGAAAAAAACTAAATTTTACGCTTATTGTCAAAATAATATGACAAGGCTTATAAAGTCATTACACGATGTAATGAAGTTTTATTTGATCCTACAATCATCGCGTTTAAAAGTGAAAAGAACCCACCGTATAAAAAACGTATAAAATAACGTCTAGAAATTTCATAAAATCGTTTTATATAAAAATATATGTATTATTTCTTGTTTTTCTATTTTAATAAATAAAGATCTAAGTATATATAATTGTAATCTAATTTACAAATTGATACAGCAAATTAATCAGACGTAAAAGTAAACTAAAATGAGCTGAAGTCAACGATACCTCCAAGAAATGTCACTTTGAGACGACTTTTGAGTTATATAAATACTTACATACCATACTTAAATAATACATTATTTAAGATACACTAAGTAGAATGAGGCCGTCGTGGCCCAGTGAAACAATGTCTGACTGTGAACACAATAGGTTGTGGGTTTGATTCCTACTCGGGGAATTGATTATATCATGCTCTTCAAAGTAAATTAGACAACAAGAACCTAGTCTCAAGCACTCCGTTCTACCCAAATAGTTATTAACCGAATTCGAAAAACCTATATGTTGAGTGGTGAACTTAACCCTGCATTTTATTCTATATGAGCGAAAAAGTATAAATAATTAAGATATAATCATTGCTCCGATTGAGAATTGAACCTGCAACCAACCAACCAACCAACCAACCAACCAACCAACCAACCAACCAACAGAGCGACATTGTAGAGGCTATCATGGCGCAGTGTGACAGTGTCTGATATACAGCCACTCGAAAACTATGCACTGGTAGGAATTATTATATTTAAAATAATTTCATTTCTCCGCTTTTGTCTTTTAGACAAAATGCAGCATTGAGTTCCGCCAATAAATACACAATGTCTCAAATTGGGCTGAAAAAGTGTGCCCTCTGTCTATCCTGATGTTTACATAATTGTCACCATAGAATAAGTTACATGTTGATAGCAAGCTTTATATCTACATATAACCAAAATGGCTACACAGTGATGCACTAACAAGCATAACGGAAAAAACACTTCTTTCAAAATTCCACAAACATGACAAGTTTTCTATGTAAAATCAATTAAAAAGCTTCAAGCGACGTAAGGGCGGGACACAAAAGCTCTACAATTAAGCGCACCGCCTACATGATACGACAATGTATTGTAACACAATATACATGTATTTCAGTCTGTGCCCTAATCTTAGTTTATAGGGCTTCGGAAAAGGACACCTTATAGAGCTTTCGTCTGACTAAATAAACTGATTAAGCACGCTACAAATATTTTGTATTTTGAATGGAAAGTTAGAAACAAGATAATGTATATATATATATATATATATATATATATATATACTTTTTTACTATGACTCATTTCTCTTAACAAGAGTGTCAAGACACCCTGCTTTACTTCCCATCACATTACACCGATATTACATTTCACACATCATTGACTTGTACATTGTACAAAATGCGTTTTTCGCAAAAATAACTAAAGCATAAATCATACGGAAGGCGCGTGAAATTTTAATTACAGTCTCTATCACATGTCTTTATTTTTTTAATACTTATGAATTTCCCCAGATATGGCCAATATAAACAAAACGAAAATAGGGTGAAGCCACTTTACTATTCATTTTCTATATGTATGTGATATACTTACACACGCATGACAATAAAGCGTTGGTTGTGGGTTTGATCTCCATTCGGGGGAATGATTATATTAAATTATTACCATTTCACTTTTCTTTAAGACAAAGCTTGACTCAATATCACTCAGTTCCGCTAAGCACGTAATATCTCAATTTCGGACGGACACCGGAGAACGGAGGGCCTTGACTCTAAGTCGTCTTTGACTATGCGGTAAAAAACGTGAAGCTTAAAAAATAATAATACCACGCCTTGTAAAAAATTCTCAAGCGGCAAGCGAGCAACTCTAATTCAATCGAACACGTCCTTCAGTAGAATCTACTTTACAACATATAATTTCAACACCGAGAAGATAAACAAACACTCAATATAACTACAATATAACTACCAAAAGATATTCTAAGAAAACAATAATAACTATTGTTTGGATGCTGGATCCTGCAACAAGTAATAAGGGGGACTTGATTGACCACGGCAGCTGTCCTTGTCTTACATGTGAGAGACATTGGTTGTCCCTTTCTCACAGTTGTCACTTGCCGATCAAGCTTTTTTCGACTCATCGCAGGTGCAAATACAGTATAGGTAAACTTTTGAGATGAAAAAATATTATATTATTTATTAATTTACCTTTGTTAGTTTTCCTAATATATGTATAACTTATTTACCTGTCAATCTGTTTTTCTTCGCTATTTTAATTCACATCTTGCCATCTGGTTTCCAATTTTCCCCGCATGACAGGGTAAACAAAGAGAAGCTAGTGTCACTCCATTCTCCACTTTCCGAAATCAATAAACTGCTTGTTGAGTGGCGGATCTCAACAGCCGCGCTTTATCTTAGGTACAAGAACGGAAAAATGAAAACAATTTAAATATAATCATTCGTCCGAGTGGTAATCCAACCTACAACCAATCACATTTACAGTCAGACGCTGTCCCTCTAATCCACGACTTGCTAGTAAAAACTTTGGAATATAAAAATACTGAATCGATCACTATCAAAAGCGCTGCAAAGTTCCTCTTGTCAAGAATAGGGAATATGTGAAGTTTACTAAAGAGGCACTAAAAGAAGATGAAAATCACTTAATAAGCAGCATGATACATCAATGTAATAAATAATCACTTAACATTATTTTCTCTCATATAAAAATTTATCTAATAACTTTACCGCACTACAGCAACTGACCTTGCACAAGCGCAAAGTTCTTACATCACGTCTTAGGTCACGGTAGGTGGGCAGGTAGCCAAGAATTTACTTTTTTACCTCAAAATTACTATTTTGATAAGCTTATTTTATTTGGTGATCACAGCTTCCGTGGACCATTAAAAATAGTATAGTCTTGTTTCTGTTGCATTTATTAAACTAAGTTGAATGCAGATACAGATTAGTTTTTTTAGTACGAACGAGATCTAATACGAGAATAGAGTTATATCAAATTTCCCTAAGTCAAATTTTTGATTTAAATTAATTTCCACTATTTCGCAAGGGAGTACCTAGTGAAAGGTCACGTCCCACACTCCATTGTTTACTTCCCGCTGTTGGTTTTAGGAAAATTAATCAATTTTAATACTATAAGTTCTTTGATTTTTCCAGAGAGAGAGACAGAGAGATGTCTACCTGTGACCACGGACTACTGTAAAGGGTTCGAAACGTCGGGTTCTAAAAATGTATTTTCGAATACCAAAATTATACGCGATTAATCCGGTTAAAATAGTTTCATTTCAAAATGTTAATATTTTTTTTTATATTTTAGGTGAGGAACTTAAGGGTACTATTTGTCTGATCTTACTAGCGATACAAAAATATATTTTTGAAATAAGTAGCATCACGCTTCTTCCTGCTTAGAAGGTGAGAAAAAAACCTAGTGTAAGACAATCAGTTTTATTTTCGCGCGAATTAAAGGGATTGCGTGTAAAGAGGTGAAGTTAAATGCCGTGCTTTGTCTTACTAGAACGTTTTTATGAAAATAATTTAAATATCGTCATTACCCCGAGTGGGGATCAAACCCACATCAACGACATTTACTGTCAGACGATGACCCACTGGGCCACCATAACCTCTATAAAAAAGTCTCCTGCCTACAACCATCCTGCATAGTTTCGGGACCCTTACAGCGACGACATTTCCCTTTATTGAATACTTACTTAGATACATGTACATGTAAAATGTTGGAAAGCGAAAACAAATACTGTACTTTGTCTGAATCTGTCTAACATAGACATCTCTATGATTGATACAAAACCTTCTATACTAAACCTTCTAGACTTCATGGATTTTGAAGTTTGTAAATTCGAATATTGCGAAGCGAAATTGTTCTACATGAGACAAGATTGCAAATTGTAAGCTTTCCATTGAACTTCGCTGAATATTATTTTAAATTTGATACATAAAACTGTATTATAACAAGGTGTTCTGATTTTATGTAAGAATTAAATTAATTGAGGCCATCGTGGTGTAGTAGGATAGCGTCTGGCTGTAAACGCAATGGTTGCGGGTTCAATCCCCACTCGGAGGCATAATATTATATATAAACTAGTTCTAGCCCACAATTTTGTAAGTGTGGACTATAAAACGTATTTTTTCCCTGTTAGTGAAAATGCTCTCAAGGAACTCGAAGCTACTTAAACGCCAAAATTTCAGCTGTACGCGTAGCACATTATATTTTGTGTAAGTCAGTCACTCTATTAAGTGACTGATTTATACAGAATTTATGTATACATACGTATTTTGTTCATAAAGCTACCACCGGCTCGGAAGGCAGTTCTGCTGAGAAGAGCCGGCGAGAAACTCAACAGTTTTCTCTTTTCATATACAAAAGTTACAATTTTATCATTTAATACAGTGGTAGCTAACCTGCACCAAACCCAAATCAAACAACTTCCACACATTTTTATCTTTTAAATATTCTCCTACAGAGTAATAAGCTTTACTTATTAATATTGTTTTTTTACCGGCATTAAATTTCTGGGGTTGCAAATCTAACATAGGTTGTGGAATCTTATTAATTATCTCTTTACGCGAAAAACGGTGGAGCTAATTCATAATAATTTATTTCCATGAAGTATCATAGAAACAAATATCATTGAAATAATTTAATAATAGTTATTACGTTCAAGTAGAAACAAAATTAAATTGAAATTAGGTAAATTCAATGCAAATACGAATCGAAATATACTTTTATATCTTTATATTTTATATATAGATTCGACGAAAATAATTTAAAGCACTTCTAAGGTTGAGGTAGGTCCTTAACGAATTCCACCTTCACGTTACATATATAATGAAAATTTCCAACCCCAGGCTAACTGTCTAGAAGGGTATCGTGTTGCAGTCATTCAAACAATTATACACTTTTACAAAACTCTCCAAAGACATTTTCCACTAGAAAATAATGGTCTTTTTAAAAAACATTTATACCAAGTTAATAATATCTTTATCTGAAAGCAACTGGCTGAAAAGAGAAGAGCTTTTAGCGTTTCGTTTTACAGAAATATTAGCAACTCTTGACGTTAATAGTATTTCTTGTCGGTAAGGAATAAAACAATGGTAATGGATGTAACAATTGGATAGAAACCAAGTTTATTGTCATAATTGTACACATGGATATATAAAAGTACGAGTATCCATACTTTTGTATATTATAAATGCAAAAGTAACTCTGTCGGTCTGTCTGTCGGTGACGACATCACGGCCAAACCGCTGAGCCGATTGTGATGACATTTTATACAGAGCTACTTGAGGGTTTTGGGATGGACATAGCTCACTTGTTTCTACCATTTTTTTTTAAGAAAACGCTGCCAATGGTATGAAACTGCTATATTTGACACGGGCAAAGCCGCCTGCGAGTCGCTAGTGTTTTATAAAGTTATTATATTGATTCTATTATAAGATAATAGATGTATGAATATATATTAGAGTATTTGTAATTTCAGTAGGATATAAATATCTGTAAATGTGGATAAAAAATTATTAAAAGGTAATAAAGCAAAATTTTAGCGTGGTTAGGTAATATTTGATTTTATGTTTTAGCCTTAGGAGGATACATCATGTCACGATATAGTTTAATATAAAGTAGTATTAATAATTAATGCTAAATTTATATACGTATAAACAAGACCTTTCGACTCATTTTTACGAAAATAATGCTAAATATGACATTATATTTCTTGTTATATTTTAATTTTGATTATACATCAAAGCAGTAGGTAACAAATCCTTTGATATTATAATTAGCTTACACGATAAAATAGAAAATGAGTGCATTTTGAAATTTTGAAATTTTTTTTAAAGTTAAAGTTAAATATGCTGCGGTGCGTTCAAATTTTTCTACGTTTTTTAAATATATGAATTTTGAAATTTTTACCTAAATTTTTATTCGTGTGCCGTCTTAGCCTGCATAGCAGAGGTAGGCAGAGAGAACCTAATGTCAAGACATACCGTTCTGAACTGTCCTCCAAAATCCCAGACATTGCTTGTTGAATGGCGTAACTCAACGCCGCGCTTTTTCTTATTACCAGACCAGAGAAAATAAAATAATTTCAATATGTACATTCCTCTGAGTGGGAATCGGACCCACAGTCATCTCATATAGTCAGTACTACCGTGTGAAAATAATAAATAAATTCATATTTGGTAAATTATTTTATTTAGTACTTACTAAAAAAACTTCAACTTCAAAATGTTCTTAAAAATACACTAGTGTCTCGATACTTAAGCTGCAACTTAAATGAATGCCACTTGACACCAACGGCTTACCTTTCACCGGTTCACAAAAAATGAAAAAAACATAACGCCTTATTTGTATTATCGATGTTACATATATTTATATAAAGTCTTATATTTGCGCTGGATTTTTTTTAATACTATTGACCAAAAAAACTATTGTTTATTTAAAAGTTATTATTAGAAATGTGTATTAGTTATGTGTAGATATGTATATAAAATAAAAAAAAAAACGGAATGCCATGACACTAGCATAAAGCTGTTTTTTTTATTTTTATAATAATAACTAAGTTAACAGTTTATAAAGTTCTAAATTGTACACTTTGTAGGCATGTATGGTAAAAGGGGAAACTGGCAAATACTTCCTTCGTCGAATGGCAGATTTCAAAGTTACTATAATGCTAATCAGGGCTAATAAGTTGTCTCGGGATTTGAAGTGACTTTTATTGTACTATAGACACTTTAAACTACAACACTCCATGGAGAAATAAGTAAAAAAAAATACTGCGCTATTAACGAATTTGTCTGGTCAATATTTTGCTGACTTTACACAGAGAACTTAGTGATAAAACATTCAGCTAATTATATATTAAATGAAGTACCAATAACAATTGGTTCAAATACTTCATAAATAAATATTTTCTTTGAAAAGGATAATTGATAAATTAAACACATCTGCTGTCTACATAACGTGAAAGTATGACCTTTTCAAATATTTTAATAGCTATTTCTATAGGTACTTTTTCTTTCTTACTTAAGTAATTTTAACGACATTTATTGACATTTGAAAAAAAGAAAGGGTTCAATCCCGTTTAGGAGTTGAAAATTCATTTTCAACGGCTAATACAATGTTTAATCGAAAAATTTGACCTCGTTCTTCTAGGATCATCCTAAGGTTTTAGCCAATTAAGCCATACTATCGAATTCTGTCATTTTCAAATTTCTTTTCATACTGTCTTTATCTACTAATATTATAAATGCGAAATAACTCTGTCTGTCTGTGACGTCATCACGGCCAAACCGCTGAACCGATTGTAAGGAAATTTTACATATAGTTTATTGATAATTGAGGGTCTTGGGATTAACATAGACTAGATTTCTCTAAAAACTCCCATTTTTTTATTATTCCTGGAATTTCTTAGTTTTATGAAATGTTCACCGAAAATATAAACAGCGAGCGAGCCACAAGCAGGTTGCTAGTAATAATATATTGGCTGCTTCTTCAAGCATTTGGACACGGCTAGCACGGCTTTGAGTTCCGCCACTCCACATGTGTGGAGTGAAAGTCTTCACATCAGGTTCTCCCTGCCCTCCTATGCGGTAAAAAACGTGAAGCTGAAAAACAATATTGAAACAAAAATACCCTATACACTGTTATTTGAATAAACTCGTAGTGAAATGCAAAATTGTCTATATTTCAATACTCAATTTTCATAATCTCTTTGTGTCATTTTCGACAAACCCGGTTTTGTATTAAAATTATGTTAATTTTCTTTGTGAAAATTTTAAAATTGTATAAACGAACAAATTATATAACAAATGTATTTATTCAAGAGTTAGCTGATATAATATGACTGTATATGATAGGAGTTCAATTCGTATCGGGGAAGTAAGTAAGTAAAAATCCTTCTAAAAACCTATTATAAGCTTGACTGTGTGAGGATGGATGGCAAAAACTACTTAACGGATTTAGATGAAACTTTGTTTGTTTTGAAGTTTTGCATAATATTTCTAAAGGCACTTGTCTTCGTCTTAGTTATATTGGGAATATATTAGAATTACGTAGATTAGTTGTATAAGCATTCGTTTGTCAAAAACCAACATTGTAACTTAATTTATATATATAATTTGACATTAGTTATTAGCATGATCTAAACTCAATTATACCAATTTCAATGCCGGTACATCGCTTACGCATCACAAGACAGCGTAATATAGGTATTCGTGGCGCTGTCCCACAGCGTCTAATTGAAAATGCGATTGGTTGTGGGTTCGTTTCCCACTCGGAGGAATGATTATGTTTCAATTATTTATTTAGTACCTAAGACAACACCGATATAGTGACATCAACACGCAATGTCTCGATTTTGGGCGGGAAGTAGAGAACGAAGTGTTGACAGGAGGCTCTCTGACTACCCTGCTATGCGGGAAAAAGCTTTAGTGATACCAATATATATATATATATATATGTATATATATATATAAATGTATGTATATGCAATTAATACAATATGTTATTTCAAAAAATATTTAAGACCATACATTTTCATTATTTGGACAATTGTGAGATATTAACTGAGACGTTAAAATACACCATTCAGTTACACAATTAGGGCTACGGACGGGCAAGCTATTACATACTAATTTCCAAAGATAATTCGAGTGTAAAATTTTCCTCTATGGAAACTAGCACAAAGCAAAAGCCCCGTTTACAAATTAATTAACGCTAAACGGTACCCCTGAAAGTTTTACATTTGCTTGAAATTTTGTGTTTTTTTTTCTTTGGAAAACATCATTATAAGAATTATGTTATTATAGTATAGTATAGTAGCCAGAGAGAATCTAGTATCAAGACACTCCGTTCCCAACTTTCCGTCCGTAAATAATTAAATTATCATTCCACCAAATGGGAATCTAACCCAAAGCCAATCGCGACACTCAACACGCAATGTTTCTATTTTGAGAGGAAAGTGAAAAACGAAGTGCCTTAACGGTTAGTTCTCTAAATACACTTCTAAATACTTATGTCCAAATTACACATAAAAAAATGTATTGTACATGTGTAATTTATGTAATTCAAATTGAAAAAAGGGAGCTAAAACAAAATTTTGTATTCACTCCAGCCCAACAAACTTGACAAACCTCGTCGTATTAATATATTTTCATAATTCAATATCAATTAATTTTGCCTGTACTCGCGGTATGTTGAGCTTTAATATTAAAATTTCGTAACAAACAATTACGTTATTTAATATGACTATGACAGTACATATGCGCCTTTATTAGTGTTTATTTGTGGAAATGAAATTTTTGTTCAAGGGCTTTTTGGAGCTTGTACCAAAACAGTTTTTGGTGCAAAGTTGAATGTATTTTAATGAACCTTAAATATTGTATTACTTTTTGCGCAGATTATTTTCTTTTGTCGAGTTAGTAATGAGAATATCTACGGTTCATATTTTTATATGTACGAAGTCATTTAAGATTTAAATTTAGCAAGATTCGAACCTGAGTCTTCTTCTGTTGCCAAAAATAAAAGGCGAAAGCAATGTACATGGATACCTAGTGTCAGGGCGCTCCGTTCATCACTTTTCGGAAATCGAGACATTTTGTACTATATATATATTCATGTATACATAAATGCAGATTAAATCAAAACAATTTCTATTATTATTGTATATAGTTAAAAAAGCTACAGTTTTTGTAACAACATACAGAGAAGTATATTTTTTAAGAATGCTGTAATGATATTAACAAAACTCATTCTAAGAATGGTTCCTTATATCCGACGATCTCTTGTAAGGCATTAATGAAACTTAATACTCACATACTGATACGTTATCGATAACAATTGGTGATTGCAAGACTTATATTTATTTTACGATTCTTGTTTCTTTGATTATTATCAGGGCTATAGCTTTCTTATAACCCTTTATCTATATGTAACTAATGTAACTAATCGCTGTCTGTACATGGAAAATATATGAAAAAGAAATATTATTGAAGCCTTTATCAATATATAACTATATAACTCAAAACTTGTTATGTTTTCATATATATATTTTTATGTTTGTCTGTTTGTCTGTGCCTTCGAGCACGCTTATCTCAGTAACGGCTTAACTGATTTAAATGCAATTTTGACTCTAGTATTGTAGAGCTTCTGTTAACTTTCAGTGTCCATTTTATTTCAATCAATTCATTAATAAAAAAGGGACAACAATTTACATTTTGTTCGGCAAAATTGCTATAAAATAACTATTTTGTTGTATATTTTTAAAGTGTTAATCGCATACTTAGGAAATTGAAAAGACATATTTAGAAAAAGTATTAAAATTTGAACTCTGAAGCACTTTGACCGCTAAGCCTCAACGCATGGCTAAGAGGTCAGAGCGCTTCACACAGTTTTTAAGAGGCGCGGATTCAAATCCGGCTGCGTTTAAATTTTTATACGTTTTCTACATATGTCTATTTTATTAGGTTGGGTTTAATTAATTCACTGTATAGATATTGTCTGTGTTCTGTATTTTCATAATTCGACTAAATTATAAATTCCATAATCAGCGCGCTGTCATGTATATATTAAACTTTTGCGTTACTGAGTGACTGACAGACAATTACTTTTTTATATATACATTTAGCACGTAGGTTCCTTGAGGAGCGTACTCAGAGAGGTTTTCCTAAAATGATACCAAGAACTGGGAAAAAACTAAATAACCCGCAACTTTGCGTGCTATAATTAATATATTATAAAAAATCTATTGATAAAACACTCTATTCCCCGCTTTGCTATCAAACACTGAGCCACTGTGTTTTGAATAACAGAACAGTGCAATGAAATGGAATGATATATAATATTTTAATTTACTACTAAACTATGATTAAAGTTTCAGTAAATGAAAACATTTTTATTTGTCTTTAGAAATAAAATTAGTTAAAAATAATTTCAACTAAATAGGTTATTCCTATTACTTAACTGAATATAGCAGACATTTTTTTTATACAACTCTAACTTACAAGCTGAGGATACACAATTGGTGGCGTATTATTCAATATTAATTAAGAGTTTTTTAAAAACCTAAGCCCATGCTATACAAATTCGGAAATAAAACGTTCAATAACAATCAAATTACTAAAAGAAACTACATTATTTTGATCTGACTAACACAAAGCTTAAACACTTATATCATTGAACTAAAGTTCAAAATATTTGTAGAAAAGTTCTCTTTATATTGGTTTTGAACCCCAAAATATGTTGGCCAGTTCAAGTGCTTCAGACTTTACGAAATTTGGATGCGGGTTTTATTAACCAAGATATACGGGTTCGACCATAAATGACTTGGCGTTTGATGTTCTCTTCTATACATAAAATTCGGACTTTACGATTTAATTTACGACCACAAATAGAAGCTGGAAGGGCTATTAAATATATTAATGACTACCGTCTTGTATTTTAAAGGTACATTATAGATTTTTACAAAAGATAAGTTATATTTTAACTAGTTATTACTAGTTGGATATGGAGGATAGGATGGATATGGAGTTCGAATCTACATGTTACTGTAAAAGCTCGAACTGCGGTAAATTTTAGGTTTCTCCAAGAAAGATTTAACAACTTAAATGGTAAAAGTTTATTTCTCACCTAAAATTTACCGAAGTATAAGTTCAAAGTGAATAATCATCAAATATCAGTTCGGACCATTAATGTTCTTGTAATGTTATAACTTTAGTTTACTGACGTAAGTGGTTTTAGTTGGTATGTCATTCAATCAGTCGTTAGGCGCAGTGGGACAGCGTCTGGCTGTAAACGCGATTGGTCGCGAGGTTCGATTCCCGCTCGGGATAATAATTATAATTAAAATATTTTCATTTCTACGCTCTGGTACTTGAGCAAAGTGCCGTATTGACTGCCACTCAACACGCAGTGTCTCGATTTCGAGTGGAAAGTGGAGCACTGAGTGTTTTGACACTAGATTCTCTCTGACCAGGATAGTCATGCTATGCGGGTAAAATTTTGAACCTGAAAATTACATAATTATTCCTTCATGGTTTTCTTTTTTTTTTTAATTCTACAGACCAGGCAAACGGTCGTTCGGTTCACCTGATGGTAAGCGATCACCGCTGTCCACGACCCCGTGTAACACCAGAAAAGCTGAAGGGATATTGCCGGCCTTTAAGGTTAAGTTTTTTGTAGAAAAAATTATCTTAATGTCCATAGGAAACTTAAACACGATAATGGCTCAGATACATAAGATTCTGTCCCAAGATAGCCATTAAATTAATTTGAATAATATATAATAATTTTATTTGGACGTACAAACATATCTAAAATTTCTAAGGCAGTGTAAACTTGCATTTGGCAGTATTATTGAAGTTTTTAGATATATAAAATATGAAGGGCGGTGAAAAACACCTATTCTTGGAGAGTCTTGGCACTTTCTTATCTCTGACTACCTCGTTACATATGCGGGAAATTTAAATTAATATAAATAATCATAAGGTCTATATAAGAAATCGCTTATATTTAAGTCAAGCAAATAATAAACATTCTTAATCCGACATCTAAAACTAAAATAATATGAATTCGAATCAATTTTTTCATTTAGTCGATATCACGAATCGATATAATATCTCAATCGAATATACTGAGTACCTGATTTTTAGATCGTTGGTAGAACCAAGCATAGAAGATTGTATAAACTAAGTCAAAAGATTTTCTAAGAAAGCAAATTAAGTGCTAAAAGCTTAAGACAGAAGACCGTTAATAACAACAGTAAAAGTATTAATGTTTTAATACAAAGCTTACCACGAGCGGCGATCTGACGCCCTAATCTAATATACTCACGATAAATTGTAGAGATGCTCATCATTCATATCGATGAATCCGATTTAATCAATTACTTAGAAAATATGACATATTTTTTTTTAAGGTTATTCGCACACTTAGGAAATTGAAAAAACGTATTTAGAAAACGTATAAAAGTTTTAAACGCACCGGGATTTGAACCTGCACCTCTCGAACCAGAGCGCTTGAACGGTTTTCAAGATGCGCGGCTTAGACTGGATATAGAGAAAAATATGACCTTAGGTCAGAACCTAATGTATTTTTTTTATATAGACTGAGAACAAAATACAGCTTAATGTTTTTTCTTGCACAGCAGGGTCGATACTCAGATAGGGTCAAGTGGCAAGACACTTCGAAACAAAATATATTTAGAACAAGCTGTGTCGGCGACGTCGTCCGCTTGGATTTCTAAGACAAGAGTAGCCTAAGTTACGAAAGTCCTTTATTATATCATCTATCTGCCAGTGAAAGTCCAGTCAATAACAGACAGACAGAGACAAAAATTTTAAAAATAATTATATGTATTGGTATAAGTTATTTGTTAAAAGCGGTTATTTTAATATTACAGACAAACAGTTCAATTTTATTTATTTGTATAGATAATAATTTATTGTCTTTGAGAACAATTTAAGAACGTCCAAATTGCACTATTGCATTGTCAATAGAAATAAAGCAACTAATAAAAAGCATACATTTGATTATGATATAAAAATTCGACCTAGACATATTTAGAAAACGTATAAAAATCTGAACGCAGCGGGATTTGAACTCGCACCTCTTAAAAACCGTTCAAGCGACCGCTAAGCTATGCGTTCTACATCTAGCTACGTCGCAATTCTTGTACCCTTTATTACAACTTATATTTGTTGTTAGCATCTATGTAGAGAGATTTTTACAAATCTATCTAAAGACTATTCTACGAACAATCGTTTGGCAAAAGAGAATGCTATTTATATAATATCTTTTAACATTTTTTAAAGTGTTAATTCCACACTTAGAAAATTGAAAAAGAAATATTTAGAAAAAGTTTCATACGTTTCGACCAAATTCGACCTAGTTTATGATATTTCAGTTAGTTACTGATAAGTCATCCAGACATTCTTTACAATACAATACAAATATAATTTATTGTAAACGCATATAATATTATCCACAGAGAAATAGAACAAAATGTACAATAAGGCGACCTTGTCGCTTAAAGCGAGCTCTTCCAGGCATCCTTTGGATATAGGAGGTGTATAAAGTGAACGAAAAAAAGTAAACGGTAGGCTATGCACAATAGGACATTTACACATATAAAACATTATATATATATATATCTAGTTTTAAAACACTGCGTTCTCTACTTTCCTCCCGAATTCGACGCATTGCGCATTTTGTCTTACCAGAGCATAGAAATGAGAATATTGGAAATATAATCAATCCATCGAGCGAGAATCGAACCCACACTCTCTCTTTGATTTATATTAGCATTGTCTATTTACAATTCAAAATAGGATGCTCTAATAATTTAACAAAAACAATTGCCTCAACCAAACTACAAACTCGCACTGTATTTGAATAAAACAAAATAAATTCTAACACAGTATTTCACGTAATACCTTTGTAAAGTGAGTATTGAACGAATTCACCCCAGAAGCATAAATCTAAGTTAACCTCAAGTTCGCTTCTAACTTCAACAGCCAACTTAATTCAACCCGACTATAACAGTTAGTGTATATGTTTATACAAACTTAAACTTTACCTGCAACTATCAAGTTAGGTTAAGTAATATGGCAGGGTACTTTGGAAATGACCGAATTTGCGAATTAGTATTTTACTAATGTCCTAAAATCTATACATTTTGTTAAGCATATATTTTTATGTTAAGAAAACCATTTTTAAAAATATATCGATACGAAATCCACACATCCCCATAATACGAAAACCAGTCCATCCCGCCTTTACCGTAAAATTGGTATAAGGGGGATAATTTGTTCACTTGAAGTATTTATATATTATAAACTTAATAGCCGTTTTAGCATAATTTTTTTAATGATACTATTAAGTTATCAGGTTTTTTTATTTTCTCAGATCTCAGACATTTTAAAGGTAAAAGGCTCATCATCATCATTCGGTTCCTAATTTTTCTTCTGTCTTAGAATGGATATAAAAAAAAATATGACCTTAGGCTGACCTAAGTTCATATTTTTGTTCTATTTAAGTTCTGAAACCTGCTATTTAACTAATGTCCTAATATCTATACATATAATAAAAATGTAACTGATCCCTGTAACATAGAATATATATGAAAATATAATACTATTGTATTTATCAATATAATAGAAGCCAAAATACTGATTTTTAATTATATTTTTGTTTGTCTGTACGTTTGTGCAGGCTAATGTCTGTAACGGCTTAACCGATTTAAATGGAGTTTTAACTATTGTATTTTGGTAGACTTCCTTGACATATTGTGTGTTATTACATTTCAATTGGTTCACAAACAATAAAGTACAAACCATTTAAATCAGAAATTTAAGCGAGTGATTTAAGTGAGAAAGCCGGAATGATGTAATAGTTTAGTCGTATACTTTACGCAGGCGAAGCATGTTTCTAAGTCGGTCAATCGTAAGTCATAAATGTATTCTCATTGCGTAATCTTCAAATTAATAATACGATGCAGCTGGATATAGACCACATGGCTTAGCGGTCAGAGTGCTTGGACGGTTTTCAAACGGAGCGGGTTTTAATCCCGTTGCGTTACGCTTCCTAAAAATGTTTTTTAAAAATATGTTTATTTATAATACGAGTATGTAATTTTTACTGAATGAATAACAGACACACTGATGTATGTAGAAAGCTGACGCTTAGCTGAGGTTCCTTGAAGCGTGCGGTGGGCGTAGACTGTTACGAAGGATTTCTCGAAATTCATATCTTATTTGTAAAAAAATATTATACAAACAAAAAAACAAAGTTGTGGGCGGCAGTTAGTATGTTATAAGTATACTGAAAATGGTAGATTATTTTTAAATGTTATTTTGTTGGAAAAAATTATCTTATACGAGTATAAGTATATTATGATAAAGAAAATTACTTTGTAAATGGAGTTACTTATGAATAAGTAAAGAACGTTTACGTACGATTTATTATATATGCTTAACTTTTAGTCAAAATGTAATATCGTTTACTAATTCACAAGGAAATTTCGCGTGGAATTTATTTAAAACAAATAAATAAAGTCTAAGACATATTTAGCAAACGTATAAAAATTTGAACGCAGCGAGATTTGAACCTGCGCCTCTTGAAAACCGTTGAATGCGTTCAAATTTTTATACGTTTGCTAAATGTCTTTTTCAATTTCTTTAGTGTGGGAATAACACTTTAAAAAATGATAACAAAATATAAATGAAGTCTTTGAACTTTTATTTGTTGTTTAATTACCTCAAAGTATAACATTTATTTTTTTTAAGCTTCACGCTTTTTCCCGCATAGCAGGGTAGTCAGAGAGAACCTAGTGACAAAACACTTAATTCTCCATTTTCTTCCCGAAATCAAGACATAACGTTTTTGAAATGACACTATTTTAACCGGATTAATCACGTATAATTTTGGTATTCGAAAATACATTTCAGAACCCACCACGGACTACTAAAGTGTTCGAAATGTCGGGTTCTAAAATGTGTTTTCGAATACCAAAATTATACGCAATTAATCCGGTTAAAATAGTTTCATTTCAAAAATGTGTAATAATCGTGAAAATCAAAGAACTTATTGAGGCATAGCATGTTGAGTGGCGGAACTAAACTTTGCCTTAGGTGCCAGAGCGGAGAAATAACCATATATATTTGAAATATAATTCATATAAATCATTCGAACAATGACTGTAAAGTCATACGTGTTAGTATCAATAATGACATGAATAAAAATTGTTATTATGATTGAATTAAAATCCAAATTAAGTATTTTAAGAGTTGTGCGTTAAAAAACCAGTTGTTAAGATTTGGTATATTAAATGTTGCCAGTTAATTGTAAGTCTTATGGAATATTTTTAATAGTGATAATTTGGATTGTAAGTTACAAGTAAATGGTGATAATATGATAAAATGTAAGTTCGTAAAATTTTGGGGTTAGAATGTGATAAGCCATGTAAATTGGTGGTTGGTGGGTTTTAAGCAACAAAAGCAAACTGTTAAAGAAACAGTCATACTGCGCTGAGGGAACAGGATTTTCTTAGTAATAAGTGAATAAGTGTTAAGCGATAGCTTTAAGTGTAAGTGTTAAATGAAGTGAGGTGATAAAAGTGTAAAGGTCTATAATTATACCCGTGGAAGAGAATTTTCCTTATATTTCAGAAGTTGGATACAGGTCAAAAAGCCTATAGGAGACTAAAGGTTACATGTATCTTAATTGTATTGTCCTCTTTATTGAAGACTTCGTGTACATATTCTGTTGATAGTTTTTTTCTTATAGTCAAATGATGTTCTGATTTGAATCACTATGAAATTGAATTAATATTCATGCCAGGAACTAGTTAGTTCTAACATGGAAAAGTCTATAAGAAGGCGAGAACAGGAAGCGTTGTAGTAAAAGCAAGGAATAATATATATAAAAAGTTACATGCTTCATTTTTTGAATGACAAATAATTTATTTTACCACCGGTTCACTAAAGTTAATGCATCAGACCCAAGAAATACCATTGATAGAAACTCAGTAGAACCGGCGTAAGAAACTCAGTCGTATTAAGACATTAAGGCATTAACATACGACTAGTGTTCATATAAATTGTACAAATTTCTATATTCTGATATCTAAAGTTTTTCCTTGTATGCTTATACATATATATTTCTGTGGACGATAAGGTTTATTAACATGTCAAACAGGGCCCAAGTTAGAAAGTACACCACTTTTACTTGTACACACCTTTGTGAGTGTTGTAAATCTAGTACAATCGTAAATTTTGCTGCCTGACCCGACGAAAAGGGCCGACCCTTTAGATGGATACAAGCCCTTACTATGCCCTTTTAGTGACAAACTCGAATAGTTCTTTCTAGTTTGAAAACTAACGATTTATTTTAGGCTTCGACAAAAAAAAAAGATGTTTGGTGTTCTCCATTTTGAATTTCTCAATTTTTACACATTTTGAAATTAAACTATTTAAACCGAATTAATCGCGTATAATTTTGGTATTCGAAAAAATATTTTAGAAAACCTGTGACTACCAAACTAGTCTTCCTGTGACCATGGACTACTGAAAATGTTAAAAACGTCAGGTTTTCTAAAATGTATTTTCGAATACTAAAAATATACACGACCCGGTTAAAATTATTTCATTTTAAAATAAATGATATGAGTGGCTTTACCATACGCACAAAATACACATTGCTTTAGCAACTTATGTTATTTGCTACAAAAGTGTACATCAAACACATTTTAGTGTGTGTTATATTTATTTTACAAGTTAAATTAAAATAAAACATACATTAGATAATAATATAAGTTTCGGCACTTCTTCTCCTTAAAAATTTTAACTATGCCGAATGTCCACATACATAAGTCATTTCCGTCAGTATGCAAGTCTCTAAATTTTCCAGACCAAAAGTTGATAACCGATCTTTTTTGGACGAGACCATGTTTTTAAATCATATGTTATTCTGAAACTGTCAACAATGGAAGAGATTGTTCAAATAATTTGATTCATCAAAATATCATATAATGCAAATAATTGTTATTAAAACAACATTTTCAAATGTCAATCCAATAAATAATCTTAGAAAATAGAATTCATCGTTATATAGTGTGACAGCTTTTTCTGTAAACGCGATGGTGGTGAAATTTAATTTTTACTCAAGGGAGTTATTGTATTTAAATTATTTTCATTTCCTTGCTCTAATACGGCCTCACTATTTCAAAACGTAATGTCCCGATGTTGGGCGGAAAGCGAACAACGAAGTGTTATGTCACTAGGTTCTCTCAGGGTAGGCATACCTGGTATACAGGATGAGGCGTAAAGCTGAAATAAAAATAATAATCTTTATTCCTTCTAGTATTGTTTGGTCTTTGGTAAATTTTGATTATTTGATAGGACAATGGTAGTAGCAATAGTGCCAGCAAAGGTATAGCTCAAGCAGGTCGCGGTCTGAGCCCATTTAAAATTCCAATTTCGACCCTTGATTAGAAAACCACTTCCTTTCAAAATCCAAATCGCCTTGAATTTTAAGCATCTTCAGCGGAAACTTGCATAAATTGTTTATTTACATAAAGTTCAGCTTAGATTTAGTATAAAATATCTTGGACATATTTACGGTATTATTTGATTCGATTAGAATTTTATACTAATGAGTTTATACTTTCTCCGCTCTAACACCTGAAACAAAGCGTGGTGTTCAGTTTCACCATTTAACTCGCAATGTCTCGATTTCGTGCGAAAAGTGGAGTGTCATGTCACTAGATTCTCTCTGACTACCATGCTGTGCGAGATTGGCGTGAAGCTGCTCGTCTAACCTTCGTAGTAGTGAGTGAAAAAGGCGATGATTGTACGTAGGTCTCCATTTGAAGTTATATAACGTGCGGCATTAAGCTCTACCACTCAACACACACTCTCTTTAAATGAATCAGAGAGAGGAGAATAGAGTGTCTTTACAGAGATTTATCTATATCGAATCTGCAATATAGAATTTAATAATATAGTAGAAATATGAATGGTGATTTTCATATAAAAAACAAAACCTTCCAATAGCTAATTTTCTTCCAATTTTAGAAGCACTTTTAAGTGCATTCCATTTGAATCAATTTATAAAACTTCGTTTGTTTTGATGAAATTGTGTACGTTATTGAAGATCGAAAGCTTTTGCTTAGCGAATGTAGTCTTTGTGCTAATGTCTGAAAGACTACAATTTTTACACCTGAAGCTTCGTATTACGAGTTTATATTGCAACGGAGCTTTTATTAGGATTCCGTGTGTAGTAAAATTAAAATATACAAAAAGGCTTGTTTTCATTTAAAATTAATATATTAAAAGTGAACTAATTTTATATTTTCTATCTGGTCAAAGACAAAGCGCGACATTGAATTTCGACACTCAACACTCAGTCTTACTGCCCAGATATATAAGAAAACACGTGACACTAAATATTTTAAATTTAGATTTTTTATGTTTACAGTACAATTTTTATTAATAACAATACAACCATGGCCTCGACAGAACCTTTCCTAAAAAACTTACTCGTAGCAGTCAATCAACAAGTAACTCTTCTATTTTCTCCGTCAGTTCGTTAGCAATTCCCCACACTAGTATATTGCATTCGGGAGTAGTATAGTTCCTTTGCACTGTACGTACTAAGTTTGAAGAACTCTAAAACATGAGGCTTGGTTTTCCTATCAGTGCTTGGTTCAAATTAGTTTCGAAGCAAGTTAGAGGTAAGCTTTTACAATGTAATATGCTATATTAGAACTATATAGATAAGTAATTGCCGTTATTGTAATGGCGGTGTAGCGGAATGACGTTTTACTGTAAAAGCAATGGTTGTGGGTTGGATCCTACTAGCAGGAATCATTATATTTAAATTTTCATTCAATTGCTCCGCTAGTAACGAATTATATTAAATGCATTTTTTGCAGGTTCCGGTTTTTACCGTATGCTAAGGTAGTCGGAGAGAACCTTTTTTGCAATTTCCAGCTTTACCGACGGCCAGCATGCCAAGCTAGTCAGTGAGAACCTGGAGTCAAGACAATCCGTTCTCCACTGTGCACCTGAAATCGAGATATTGCGTGTTGATTGGCGGAACTCAACGCCACGTTTTGTATTAGGTACCAGAGTACAAAAATTAATATATTTTACATGATATACTAAGGTTTAATTGAGATACACAGAAAGATTATTTGTAATTTGAAATAAATGCAAGCTTTTTGATATTTTAAAATCGATGCCTCCGTTTTTTATCATCAAAAACAAAGAGAAAATTTGGGAAAATTGCATATCATTTATTTTTCGCCCAAGACAATGCGAACGTACCGTTCATAATATATTAGACCAGCTAATATTATAATTTACATTCGCACAAAGGAATAAAACAAGCCCGTCTCTGAGAATATGACCATTAAGGCGAATGCAAACAATTCAAAAGACGCCATAACTCACAGTACACCTTCTGAAACATGTATATGAAATACAGTGTTATCTCCGCTATAAACAAAGACATATGGAAATTGCACCTCTTAAATGTACTTTGGGGATTAAGGTTGGTGCACATTTGAAGAATTAAATCATTTCATAGGCCTGTTTAA
This sequence comes from Podotricha telesiphe, assembly GCA_038994665.1. NCBI lineage: Eukaryota > Metazoa > Arthropoda > Insecta > Lepidoptera > Nymphalidae > Podotricha > Podotricha telesiphe. Next base: position 93,792 of record JAOYRR010000433.1, on the reverse strand, counting down.
TTTTTAAATAGAATTGAGAGGCGATAGCCGCCACTCAACAACACCCAAATATAGGTAATAAAAACTTTTATTTTTCATGTAATGTATTGGTTGAGTTAACTTTTTGTAAAATTTTGTTTAAAGCTATATGTATATTAATGTAAAGTGTGCTGCTGCGTTTTGAAAAACAAATAGCGGCGAGTTTGTTGAGTTCCGAACAAAGTACAGCACGCAATGTCTCGAATTCGGTCGAGAAGCAAAACGGAGTGTTTTGACACTAGGTTCTGTGATTACTCAGCTATGTGAGCTATAGCGTAATTCTGAAAAAAAAAAGAATATACAGGAACAAGTTTCAGATTTATCATGGTATATGGAGAAAAACTACATAAAGCCGCTTTATTCCAAATTATACATTGGAAATTAAAAAAATAAAATAACTATTTCCATTCTTACCGAACTAGATATCACTTATATAAGTAAATAATAATATAAATAATAACAATAAAGTAAATGAAACATATAAATATTTCAAAGAGGTAGAGGGTTTTACAACATTTTCCTAAGAACGAAAAAAACAAGATTTTACCCTTTATAGTCTCGCAAAACGAGTTGCGGTCTATAATTAGTTATAACTATATAAAGCATAACAAACTACTTGTAATAATCAAATGATAGTAAATAGGCACAAGCTATTAATTTAACTCATAATTTTTAATTTAATTCGTTTGTCCCTATAGTTTACAAATAGGGCATCAATTAGTCTCGATCTGTCTTCTGTATATTATATTTTTTATTGTAACAGTGATGTCTGTTTGTAATGTTAAAACATAACTTTATGCATATGTATGTAATATTACTACAAATTACAATATTTTTTACAATTTCTTTCTGTCGTTACGTATTTGTTTGTATGTACTGGATAATCTATGGAACGAACGAACCGATTTTGACGGGACTTTCTCTGGCGGATAGCTGATATAATAAGAACTAATAGGCTACTATTTAAGAATTGCACAATTATTTATAAATAAATAAATATGATATAATTAAACGAACTCTATACTAGAATTACGAAAAGAAATCATTAAAAAACCCTTCATGCAACCCCAACTTTACATGCAATCTGTTCATAAATAGATAGAATATTACCAGAATAAGCTTCAGTGTAGACATTGTCGATATGTAGTAAGACCACAGTAAGTATAGAATACGTGAAATATCATAGTAGTTATATACAATATGTATAAAATGGGGGTTTTATAAGCCATTATTTTAGTGTAGTTAGTTATTGGCTGACCGTATATGGTGGGTAAAATTGTTTTCTCTTACTCAGTCTTGCTAGACTGGATAAGGCGTTTAGTTACGCTATCCAATTCAAAAACAGATGGACTCATCAAGTCGTAAAAACAGGTGTATTCAATATATTTTCTATAAGCTTATTGCGTTCTTAGGATAATAAATTATATTAACACAATTCACTATGGGTAGTTTTTTTTGCAGCTTAGCAGGGTTAAGTATAGGCAGGCAGGGACAAACCAGTGTCACGACACTACGTTCTGCAGTTTCCACCTGCATTCGAAATCAGTCCGCAACAGTCCGCTCTCCGTTTTCGTAATTTTTTTGTAATCTTAATAACTTTATTGATGTTTTACAGCTTTCGTGTAATAGCTTGTAAAAATTATGCAAAAGCCTTTTAAATATTTTTAACAACTTTTAAAAAGCTTATCTTTATAATTATCATATAATCATATGAATAAAAACACTGCATATATAAAAACATAGTTAAAGTATATAGAAACGTGTGACAAAGTTTAAATTAGCATAAAAAAATGGCAAATCATTTTTTTTTAACATACATCCATAGTTCAATTAAGCTTACCATCCGACCACGTCAAGTAACTTTTAATACACTACCAACTATAAATACACTATATAAAGCTTTTTAAACAACGTCAGTTTTCATTATCTGTGTTTTATATTAAATAAACTTAATTGCTTTACTAATTCCTCGTAAATTAATGAAGTATTTATATATATTTTTTTGCAGCTTCATGCTTTTACCCTCATAGCAGGGTATTCAGAGCGAATGTAGTGCCACGACACTCCGTTCTCCACTTTCCGCCTGAACCTATCCGCCTCATATTATTTCACTATTGAAGGAACCTGTCTATAAAATATCTTACCAATTAAAATCAGACGTTCAAATAATTACATATTGTCCAAACTTTACTTAAAAACTACTATTAAAACATTTAGATTTGAAAAAAAAATATATATATATATATATAATTGTGTAAATAATATATTTCTTTAATTATGTATGTATGTGTGTTGTATTTACATGAATTTTATGTACTTATTAAACATATTATGTGCTTTATGTGTAAATGTCCTTGTAATACATCGCCTACTATCAATTTATATAACTCCAATATCTAAAGGTTGAATGGAAGATATCGCTTGAAGCGATAAGGCCATTATTGCTAATTTCTAACTACTACTTGTATGTCTTTTTTGGTGAATATTTATATTATAATTAGTTTTTGCATGTAATAAAGTGTATTTTGTTTGTTTTACAAACACTTAGGCAATTTTTTTTAAGCTATACGTTCTTACCGAGTTCCGTAGAAATTCTTATACGCTTGATACAGCATATTTTTATTGTGAGCATCTCTGTATAGAAATGTTTATCTGTTAACCAAAGAGTTTAGTAAAGAATGATCATTTTTCAAGAGAGAATGCTTTCACATAAGTTGAATTACAAAAATATTTTGGAACAACTTATTAAAAATTGAAGGTAGCGGGATTCGAACCTGCGCCACTTAGACACCGCCCTGACCGCTAGGACATGCGTTCAGGCGTGCGTCCGGATCCGATGACAGCACAATATTTTCACAGCACGAACCTATTGACTATAAGGTCGTTTAGTACCTTACTAAAACGACACGGCTAAGGAGAAAATATTTAAAACCTTTTTTTAGTTTAATAAAATTTTATTAGGGTTGAATTAAATTCATTTCTGTAAGTGTTTCGTTAGGTTCATGAATTAATATGTATATATACGAAAAAAGATTAATTTATTACTCTTCCTTTACAAATATTTATTTTTACTAGAAATGCAAATTTAAAAAAACGCTAATAATTAAACATAATGATATTTCACTATAATCATATAATATATCTAATAAGTAATGCGTAAGAATTTAAATAAACCTTAATACATAATTGAATTCAACAAGCAATTAGTATAAATGTATATGTCTTAAGACGACTTAATCAAGACGCTGTCGATTTGTTAATTACCAAGCTCCAATGTGATCTGTCTATTGAATTATCTCGTAGTCTGTAAAGGGAATAAGATTGGAATAAGCAGTGTTAAATATCATATAAGTGTGTATTTAAATTGTAAAAAATATTTTTTCTTACGCTTAAACCCCAGCGGGGTAGTTGGAGAGAATGGAGTGCTAAACGCTACAGTCCCTGCATAGCTCTTTCGCCTCGTCCGCCGTCATAACTTCTTCATACAGATTTTTATATAATTTTTTTAAAGTGTTATTCGAAAATCGAAAAAGATCGGTCAGAGCGCTTGAACGGTTTTCAAGAGGCACGTAAATATGTCTTTTTCTTCATACAGGTCCTCATGGTTTATTCGTGACTTTCCTCCAGTATCATCGATACTGTGTTCTTTTAAAGGTCAACCGAGGTCTTTCATCACACATCCTGTCGAAGTGCCCAAGCCACCTGAGCACGTTCATCATTCTTACTATAAATATTATTATTTTTCTCTCTTAAATTAAATTAAATTAAATTAAAGGTCTAGTAAAAATATTTTGTGATATTAAAATGGAGTGAGGTGATAAAGAGAACCGAATAGCTATGTTTGTATTACATAAAGTAGGTATGGTGCCAAATACTATTTTTAAAATAATAATAACTAAGTACTATAGAAAGGTACAATGAAACCTTATCTGTTTGTGTCAGACAAAGGTCTGGCCGTCAACGTAGTGATTGTACGTAAAAGGCGATCAAAGCAGTAAGAGAAAGAATTCCAAGAAGTCTTGTCTGAAAGCAAAAGATTTAATCTAGGTAGATAAAGAACATGGGAGTGCTTAGAAATAAGTAGCGTATTTAAAAAAATGACTAAGGACTTGCAGTCTATAAGAGACGTACTGATCATATTTTAGCCAATAATTAAAAAAATAATAGAGTTGTAAAATTAAAAAATGACTTAAGCGAAGAGAGGCCAAAGAAAAAGTTGTTTAGGGATAGGAAAATTTTAACAAATAAACAATGTTTTCACAAACAAATAGACGATATTTATTCTAAAAGCTCTAAAGAAGATTATTAATTAGTCAACAGAGTACAACGCGTACTTTATCCGACTTCAATGATTTCTGATGTTTGGTGAGGTATTAGATATGAAGGAGTGATTGAGCGACATTGTTGCGGAAAAGGTATGAAAATCTCAGCACAAGTGTATCGAGATACCAATTTTAAGAAGGTGTTAAGTTCCTTACCAACACCATTTTAAAAAACCATGAATGTTGCTTTCAGCAAGACGGCGCCGGGTCATAAAGCCCGATCCATCCAATCTTGGATAGAAACAAACGTTCCAGACTAACTTACTGTAATAATAATTAATGTTACGTACAATAAAAAAAAATGTTTCTTTGTAACAATATTTATTTTATATTTATACATAAATTATACAACATTTTTTTTTCCTTTGAAAGACACATTATTTTGATGGTAACTTAAAGCGGTTAGTATGCTTTGAATTTTTGGTAATGCTTGTTTATATACAAAACTAAGGTCTCCTAAGGTCGCGTAAGGTCCTAAGGTCTCCTCCTACAAATATCAATAAAATTCTATATTTTCAGTTTGCTTGTATGAATTCTAGTTTAAAATATAATCTATATATTAATACGTGACGCAAAAACTATGTACCCCTTTTTACGAAGTTTACATAAACAGGAGGTATATGAAAAATGGCACAGTTATAGTTTATATAGATAAGGAGTGCAAAATGCTAATATTTTTGTTTAAATAAATCATAAAAAATACATTAATGGAATTAAACAAATGTAACACGCAATACCAAAACAATTGACATACACGTCTGTCTAAAGTGACATACAAGTTGCTAATGAGGCATAAGGCATAACAAAAAAGGCAGATTTAGTTTGTATTAACCCCTCATTTTGCTATATTAACAATACTAAATTCTAAGTAATATATACATGTAATAAAAATGTAACTGATAGATGTCTGTTCATAGAAGATACATGATACAAAAATATTAGCAGGGACATTTATCCACAAAACAATGATATTTATTTAGTGTTTATTTCATTTTAATCGGTTCATAAACAAAAAAGTTACAATCATTTAAATATAAATAAAAGCAAAGTTTGTGATTTAAGTGAAAACGCGGGCGGGCGTAATAACAATTTTTTTTTTACGGATTCTTATTTTGCTAGTAATATAATAATAGTCTGTCATATAACTGGCTTTACGGAAAAGCTTATTTTGCTAGTAATATAATAATAGTCTGTCAGGCTTTATAACTTATTTCCTTCACATAAAAAATATACATTTTTAAGTAAAGGAAATGGATATCTTATATTTCTAGGAACAATTATATCAGATAAATATGAAAAATATCTTCGTCATTGAAAAAGACATATTAAGAAAACGTATAAAAATTTGAACGCAGCGGTTTTATAAAATTTTTATACATTTTCTAAATATGTCTTTTTCTATTTCATAAGAGTGCGATTAACTTTTAAAAGTGTTAAAAAAATCTTAGTCATTGATTTCTTGTATCACATTATATTAAAATTGAGGCTATAGTGGTTCTACGTAACTGCACTTGACTGAACTGAACTCATAGCACACAATGTTTCAAATGCTTGCGGAAAGTGGAGAGTGTCTGGACACTACATTCACTCTGCCTATCCAGCATAGCAATGCAGGACAAAGTCAATAGCTTATTTTTTTATTTCATACGAATAAAGCCTTAAAGTACAGAAAACGCCTAATAAGACAAATTATCCAGCACACGTGTACAGTACTGATTAATTAAGATGAATATTTGTGTCTAATTAAATCATCTCAAGCGTGCTTGTTTCTGGCAGATTCGTTTTTACAATTATGTATTACGGACGAGTTGGGTTTTTCGTAATTTTCTTCATTTTTGTAAGATATTCTTTTTATTAAGTATTTAAATTAAAATTAAAAAGTTAAATGGAGTTTTACTGTAAACGCGATGGCTGTGGGAAACCACAACCGGGAACTCATTTTCCTGCTCTGACCTTTCCTACTCTCACGGCGTTTAATTACGCCACTCAACAAATCGGGTGGAAAGCGGAGAAAGAAAATATCATAATACAAGGTTTAAGGATTTGAACCCGCGCCTATTGAAAACCGTTCAATAGGCGCGGGTTCAAATCCCGCTACGTTCAAATTTTTATACGTTTTCTAAATATGTAATTTTCAATTTTCTGCAGTATGGTAGATTTTAAACATTATTTTAAAATGTTATTCGTAAATTTATAAGTGTAAATATATTTAATTTCAGAGTATAATGAGTATCAAAAATGTTAAAAATATTTTGCATTAATATTAAATATATATATAGATTTTCTTATTTGAATTTTTCTTTCTTCAGAATGCTTCAGGACAATATTTTTTTAACCCCTCAGCAAATACAAGGGAAAATGTAAATACAGGTATAATCGCCCTTCTCTTAAAAAAACAAAATGGCGCAGACAACAGCGTTTTCGACGTGGACTCTGTGGAACCTCCTCACGATGAAAAAGTCTATAACTTGTACCATATTATGAGGGTAAATTATAATTTCATTATTATTATTATTACACCACATTAAATTGACAAAAATAATACAAAAAAAGGAATTTACAAAGCCATCTACTTAAGAGATAGCCATCTCTTCCAGACATCCTTTTGGCCGACTAGAAACTATTATAATAATGATAAAATTGTTTTGGGTTTATAAATAGAAATACACAACTATAAAGATACATATATAAATACATACATACAAACTATACTATGTAATTGACACTTATAAATTTTTATGATGTTTATATATTTTTTTATATTTATTTTATACAATAATCTTCTAATTTTTGATAACTTGCTCTGTCTGCTCAAATTTGCTCTATCAATTCCACTATTAACAATTTTTAATTAAAAATAAGCTTCACATTTGTTCATTATTTTATCATTACATCATAGTGGAATTGTACTCAGTGGATTTAACTGAGTAGGGTTCGAATCTACTACCACTTATAAACAAATGCTCTCACTGTGCCGCAATGGCATAATTTTATTATCAAAATATAACTTATTGCTGTCTGTTACAAAAAATAATATTATGGGGAACATTTATCAATATTAGAATAGAATTAATAGAATTAATAGAAAATAGAATTGATAAATGAAAAAACAATGTTTTTTATTTTATTTTATGTTGGTCTGTGCTTTTTTAAGTTCACGATAATCTCACATATAGCGAACCGATTTAAATGGACGTTACCAATTGTATTTTGTAAGTTACAACGATTCTAATAAAAAATTTAAACAAAGTTTGTGATTTAAGTGAGAACGCGAGTGGGCGAAAACATAAAATAGTTTAGTCGTGTAGTTTACGCAGACGAATACACGAGCGGGTCGCTAGTTACTAATATTAATATTATTCAGACAACAATATTTGAATATTATATTCATATGTATACACTGAGGTGTAACAAATTGAAATTTTGCGAAATAATTTCACCACAGTTGGATTGAGACCGTTCTTAGAAAGCTGTAATAGCTGTAGCCAATTAGAGGTTCGTATAACAGTCGTTTTTTTATATAAATGTATAGGAAAACCATTTTTTATAAATAGGTCTTATTAATATATTTTGGAATCCATCTAGCTGAGTAGTTATCGCGGTTTCATCTGAGTAAGCTACATACATAACTAAACTATTAAGTTTTTTTCCCGCGTTCTCACTTAAATCCAAACTTTGCTTAAACTTACAATTTAAATGGTTATAACTTTTTTTATTTATGAACCAATTGAAATTAAATAAGCACTAAATGTTAAGGGAAGTTTACCAAAATACAATAATCAATACTGCCTTTAAATCGGTTATGCCGTTTCACGCCAAATTCAGACCAAAATGAAAGTGCTAAAATCCTTTTCAACATGAAGGAAATTGTTTTCTTTATTTCATAGATGACACAAGAAAATGAAGACTTAGACGATGATGCTGCGAGCCGATTGGAAAAAACTGGAGACATTCTACGCCAAGCTCTACGTATGCGATGTAATAGGCTAGACACTTGTGTAAGCGAGTGTCCAAAGAAGAAGAGATACACGTGTACTCTCAGTTGTAAAGAGGTTTTCGACAATCGAGACGTCTGCAAACCTAAGCCTCCTTGCCAAAGACAGAAATGTAAAACGTTACCACCATCGTGGCTGTAAATTTTAATTTAAATAAAACATGATTACATCTAATTTTTTTTATATTTTCATTATTCATATAAGTGGAAACAAAACAAGCAGTAGAGTACTACATGGCAAGGTTCATTTTTTTTCAATACATAAAGTATACTGTAAAGTTAGTCCCATCTTCCTCTACACGGCACTAATCCCGGCCTAGCCAGGGTCTGTCTTCTTCCTACTTCCTACTCAATCTCCTCCACTTTGCACGATCTTTGACATCCTCTAACCACTGAGGTCCATTAGCTGTCATATCCTGCTTCACGACATTCAGCCATCGTGTCCTTGGGCGTCGGCGGGTCTTGCTACAGGGACAGATATATCAAGGCATATTCTTACGACATAGTTCACAGGTCGGCGCGCAACGTGGCCATATCATCTCAGGCGACGCTCTTCGAGCTTGTCCGCTACGTCACGGTCTCTAAGACCCATAAATATTATGAACAAAAAATTTACGCAAAAAATATAAGCTTAGAAAAATAGGGGATAATTGCGTATTCACTTACTCGTGAGCTTAAATTTTTTTTGTTAAAAAGTTATTGAATTGAAGTATTTGATCGTCTAACAATTTATTTTAACAATATTTTTTAACAAGTTTCAATATTAACAATCTGAATAAACACTTTAATTTTTCAAGCATTTTCATATGGTGTCTTATCTTTCCACCATCGTAGACCGGTTGATGCGTAAAATACGCATTTCCTAAGCAACGTGTATGTCGCTTCATATAAAAGTGTAAGTGTAAGTATATTAATATTATTCATTAATATGTATTTGACTGCTATTGCATTACTTTAAAAAATAATAGCTAAAAATAATGACACTTGATTCGCCTGACACGAACGAACTAACATATCAAATCAACTTTATGTCCTAGTCAAAATTTCACCCCACAACCACCCGCCTTTTCAGACATATACCAAGTGCGCCACAACGTCGTCCATAAACAATATCCGTCAAATATAAAATTTATCCCAAATTTCATTCTACCCACGTACAATTCAATCTGATCACTGAACTACGCTAGAATGTCGCCTAGAGGAGCGCCGATAAAATATTTTAAGGCACTCAAAGCGATGCCTGAACGCAGAATGTCTACGGAATGCTTTACAAATTATATTATATTCGAACTTGATATTATATAGCATGAATTCTCCACGTTACTTTTTGTACATCGTTATTAGGTCCAAGTTGTACCCGATTTTAAATTTTCACACAAAAAGAAAAAAGAGCTGCGTAGTTCAGCCACTCAACACGCAATGTCTTGATTTTGGACGGATCGTAGAGGAAAGGAAAGGATTGTTTATATTTAATTTTATATAAATTATAGTATGAAGCCTACAGTAGAAATTTATTATTTTCATGATTTTCCGACTTGTGAGTTATGATCATGATATAAGTACTTGACTTAATTATTTTCAATTTCAATATATTATTTCCACTAACTGATAAATTCTAGACGATATGTGCTATGTATCAAAATGAAACAAATAAAATGAAACTTATATTGGGTTTAATTACGTAAAACGAAAATAAGGATATTGGGGATCAATTGAAACAAGTATAGATTTCATTTAAGATATTATAATATATTCAGGCATATTTTAAGAAAAGTGATAAAATTCCACTCTCCTCGCTTCCTGCCCTATACCTTTATATAATAACCAGGCTAAGAAAGACATATATTTATTTATTGCTAACTATGTATGTTACAAGATAAAAGCCTTTTTTTAGCGCCACGTTTTAAACCGTCTTTTTCTGCCAAAATAGAAATATTGTATGTTGACTGATGGAACTCAACGCCGCGGTCTGTCTCATTAGAGCAGGGAAATTAAATTATATTTAATTGCTCCGAGTGAGATCGAACCCACGACCATTTCATTTACAAATAGACGCCGTTCATTACGTCACGATGGCCATTGATTAAAGTACCAATAATGCATTACATAGAAGATTCATTCAGAATTCGAATTTAAAACTACCGTGTCCAATGAAACATTTGATCCACCATAAAGATTAATTAAGATATCATAACAAATAAACAATTATTGACATTCCGTATAATTACATCAAGAGTAATATTAAACTTAACAAGAAAATACAATTTGGCGTTGATTAAAATAATCGAAGCGGTAACTCAAACAATAATTACAGTTTGTTCAATGGTCCAAATATTTTTCGAGAGACGCCTTCGGAGAGTGGCTGGAAAATGGCGTCGTTTGGAATTTTCAAATTTATTTTTGCTATTGTCTTCTTAATATGTGTAAGTCATTATTTTACGTATCCACGATCCGAATTTTGCGGAATAAGTAGAGATGTATCACTGAATTGGGTTATGTTTCACTAATTTAGTGAATTTTGTAAATTTAGTGGCATTTCACTAAATTCTATACTCCGTTTATTTACATATATCGTGTTGCGGAAAACAATTCTGACCTTTATCTAATTTTATACTAAGACAGTTTTGTAAATATAGATAATATTATCAAGAATTTGAACCAACAGTTACGATTGATATCGTCTTTATTTCGAGGGACTATTTATTTTTGTAATATAGCCTTCGGTTGTTCCGGTCTAGACAAAGAGCGGTGTTGAATTTCATCGTCTAATACAAAACATAAATCAAATGGAGGAAAAATGATTTATTCTCTAGATTATCTCTACTTATAAATCTCCAGACACGTGGTGCAAAGTCAAAGTCAGTATAGGCGGAGAGAACCTACTGTCAAAACACTCCGTTCTCCACTTTCCCGCAACTGAGCTTAACTTTAACTTGTCACCAGAGCGGAAAAATTAATGCAATATAAATATAATCATTACACCTAGTAAACATCGAACACGCAACGCTATCGCACTGCGCCTTAACGGCTTAAAATAATATACACATTAAATTTTTAGATATTGCATTGATATACAAATTTTATTTAACCGTACATTACTATTTTCAGATAAAGTTCAATGAATCATCCAGATCTGAACTTTCCAGCCTCCTTAACGTCCTCGGTCAGAGATATGGTAGCAACAAGCGGCCTATTATAGTGATCGTCGACTCTCATAAAACACAAGACAGGTCTAAAGCTTATCTAGGTGACACTACAGACTCTAGCGATGAGAATGTAGCGTCTCAGTTATCGCATATTTTGCAGCATGATAAGGTATATTATTTAATTTTCATTTTATTTTATTATTTCTACCATCTTTTAGATACGAAGTTCACTATTTTTAATATTTTTAAAGTAGATACACACTTATTATTAGTAAATGGCACTTTTCCTTGACAAACGATTGTTCTTAGAAATAATCTTTGGGTAACAGATATTTTTTAAAATATCTGTACAGAGATGATAACAACAAAAATAGATTGCAACAAGCGTATAAGAATTTGAGATAGCTAGATGGCTAGATGCATGATGGTATGGCTTGGTGGGCCGGGACTCTTGGACGGTTTATAAAAGGCGCGGGTTCGGGTTTCCTGTTCCTGCTACGTTCAAATTGTTATGTTTTCTATAATGTTCTTTTTATATTGTACATTTTTTGATGTTCATAGAGATGTTACCTTAACTAATATAAGGTCAGTGCTAATATATGGTGTTTTAGTATAGCAGGGTAATCAGAGAGAACCCAGTGTCAATACACTCCGCTTACTACTTTCCGCCCAAAACCGTGACATTAGGTATCAAGTCAGTGCTTTGGTTGTCTTAGATATCAAAGCAGAGAGGGGGCAATATAAGAAATATAATCATTCCCTAGAGTGGATATCGAAACCACATCCAATCGTGGTTATAGTAAGAGGCTGTCCCTGTACTGTCCTGTGATATACTCTTACTCCTGATTATATTTGCTCTTTTCAAATATTAAAAAGTATCTACTCTAAAAAGTATCTACTCTAAAAAGTATCTAATCTAAATACTGTTAAAGACCTATTTAGAAAACGTATAAAAATTTGAACGCAGCGGGATTTGAACCCGCGCCTCTTGAAAACCGTTCAAGCGCTCTGACCGCTAAGCCATGCGTCCCACCTCCAGCTACATTGAAATTCTTATACGCTTATTACAACTTATATTTGCGGGTTCAAATCCCGCTGCGTTCAAATTTTTATACGTTTTCTAAATATGTCTTTTTCAATTTCCTAAGTGTGGGAATAACACTTTAAAAAATGTTAACAAAATCTAAATACTGTTTTCAGGTTCAAAAAATTTTATCAACCAAAAAATCTACAGCCAAACCACTACTCCAATTAAAACATCACAAGCACAAAGTTCAGAAACTTCGAGCTGACAGACATAGCTTAGAGACACGGAACGTCCTACGATCTCCTATAGTCAAAACTCTCCTCCGGATTTCTAATTCCATACAGTGTGAGGCAAAGGATGAATGTCAAGATAAATGTACCAACCAGTCTAATGGTAACAAAATCTACAAATGTGAGATGCTATGTGAAGAAAAATATGATTGTGAGGACGACGACCCTTGCGATAAAGACGAGTGTCCAAACTCTTGCGGTGATTCTGGCGGTGATTGTCCATTGAGTACTAAAGGGGAGAAATATGTTACGGAGCCTTCCTGCAAGAGATGCTAATGAATATTACATAATAAAGAATTTTGTGTAGTTGATTATGGTTTTTTGGTTTATTTGATAGCATTGCCTGCCTTTTTTTACGTAGCAGTGTAGTCACAAACAACTTAGGGTTAAGTCATTCCGTTTTCTACTTTCCACCAGAATATTCCTAGTCCCTTGGTGGGACTTAACGCTTATCTTGCCAGAACGGAGAAATGAAAACAATTTATATATAATCATTCTTATAAGACTATCGTGGAGCAGTGGGACAGCGTCTGGCTGTACACGATATTCGTTGTGGGTTCGATTTCCACTCGGGGAATGATATATATATATATATATATTTCATTCTGGTGCCGAAGGCAAAACGCGAAGTTGAGTTCCGCCACTCTCGATTTAGGACGGAAAGTGGAAAACATAGTGTCACAAGGACACTAGGTTTTCTCTGACTAGGTGTTGCCTAGGTTCTGAAGGAAGATCAAACCGACAAGACAACCAACCACGTTAACGGTCACAGGATGTTCATATTCAGTGTTATATTTTTTGTAACTTATTATATGGGAAGTATTGTATCAAAATTATATACGTACAATATTACCACTAAAATACAAATCTACAGTTTCGTCTTTTTTAAGGATATTGTGTGCTGTGCAGTCGATTTCAACGATACAATTTAAACTACAGTAAAAAGAATTGTTTGAAGCTGGATATATAAAATATCTGTTATAATTTTCCATTTTATATATATTGTAATCCCAAAATAAGTTCTGATAATTTATAAACAAATAATAAACAATTTTGCAAGCTTGCAACATTTTTCTGACTTAATTAATGTCAGCTTATGTCGGTAACATCGTAAATAAATCCAGTAAAATCAATATTTAAATACTCTCTTGTAAAATAATATATATTTTATATCGAATTAAATATTTTAATTATGAATTGGTAGAAAAAAACTTGTTGCTTACGGATAAGCTGTGTGTTATGTACACCTATATTTTATAGCATATATTTGAAACCCTCTCGATTTCTATAGAAAAATGTCTTCAAAACAACCAGTAAGTAAATTTTAATAGTAAATCTATAAAAATCTACTACTTTAAAATAATACAATTCATAGATCTAAAATAAATTTCAAACCTCTTTTTTAAAATTTTCTATATACATGCTAAAGTCGCGTCTCATCGACGTAAGCGGTTACGAGTAAACCCATCCATGCATCTAAGTACTAATTTGGTACAAAACAAATGTATTGATATATATTATCTACAACAATTTTCCAACCCTTTTATGTCTAGTGGATTTTAGGTAGTGGAAGTTTGGTTTAGGGTGTAAGCATCGCACTTTTTTCATTAAAAATGTGACGAAAACTAAGACTAAATCTAAAAATTAGATGCAGTAATCAAACTCAAGAAGTCCTCGTGCCTATTTCTTCCATATACGCCACATTGCATTGACAATTATTATATTATATATTTCTTACTAGCTGTTGCCAGCGACTTTGTCCACGTAATAAAGGAGGTCTCTCTTAAAAATTTACAACTTAGTAATAAAAAAGGCCTGTCATACAAACTTGAAAGTGCCCTTAAATCTTCTTAATAGGGTTTTGTCGCAAAATTCCTCAAAGTTTTTTATGGACGTCTACTAGCTATAAACTACCTTCCTGCCAAATTTCATATTTGTTCGTCAAGCAGTTTTCGATATTTCGTAATGAGTGACCGTTCGCTTTTATATATGAAACAAACGAGTCTAGAAAACAATCATTGTAGTTTAAATACAGTTTAAGTATCCTGAAGCATTGTAACTATCATAAAAGTATAGTTTGTATTTAAATTGTGGCTCTTAAAAGTTATAATGTCTAGAAAAATCATCCATTAATTAAATAATTAAATAAAATATTATCATAAAATAAAGTGGTCATCGTGGCGTTTAGTTCCGTCACTCAACACGTCAATGTATGGAAAGCGGAGAGTGATGGCACTAGGTTTTGTCTGCCTACCCTGCTATGCGAGAGTATGCTGTACATAAAATAAGTGTATTTCTGAGATATTTGGTTTTCACGATTTTCACACAATTTGAAATGAAACTATTTTTAACCGGATTAAACGCGTATATTATTGGTATTTGAAAATACAATTTAGAAACCTGACGTTTCGAACACTACAGTAGTCCGTGATCACAGTTAGACTGTTGATACAATTATTATATCAGTCTACCAAAATTATTATATTAGTATATTTCTGTTTCAGGACAATCTAGCGAAATCATCTAGTGAAGGAGTAAGTTTTGTGAAACAAATATTTAATATATAATATTTAAGTAAAAAATACACAATTTATTTATTTCATTTAATAGTTTTATCAAAGTTCGTACCTTTAGATAGATATTTCTGAAACCACGCGGTCTTCTCGATTTCCTAAAACAGACGTACACGTATCCAATATTCAAATAGCCGCAAAATGTGAATTTTAGAACAAAATTGATTGATTTTCATAGGTGATTGTGTCGCCACAATAGTGTCGCACTAAGTGATTTATCCAAACACGTACAAACAAACAGCCCATTCATTGATAATACTCAAAGCGTTACCGGAACTCGGTTGAAATACGGAATACCTTTGTCTATGTATATATATTTTCTACATATATCAAACAAGGAAAAGTGAGGTTTTGGTAACATGCCTTGTTGAAAATTATTTCACACCTCAATGTGGTTTTCGTTTGAAAATTTCACATTCTTACTTTTAACATTTTTTTAAATTGTCATGCACACACTTAGGAAATTGAATAACATGTTTTAGAAAACGTATATAAATTTATTTTAGGACGGTTTCCAAAAAAAAGGCGCCCGTTCGAATTCGGCTGCGTTCAAATTTTTGTACGTTTTCTAAAAATTATCATTTCATTGATTTAAAATGTATTATTATTGATAGTGATTTATCTTATTAATGTCTTTATACAAATGCTTTAAATGTATCATTTACTTATTTGTATAATGTATACTTTTTAGTTATTTTTTCATTATTGAAATAGCTAAGATAATAATATAGTGGCACATCACTCTGTTCTCAACATTTAAGTTACTGTGAAATATACAAAAAAATTTCTTATCTGAGACTCGTGGCATAAAATCTACTACTAATAAATAATAAATAACAGAGAGAACTTAGTGTCAGGACACTCCGTTCTCTACTTTTCACCTGAATTAGATACATTGCGTGTTGAGTGGCGGAACTCAACTCTGAGCTTTGTCTTAGGTATCAAAGCAGAGAAATGAAAATATTAAAGTAAATATTAAATATAATCCATTCCCTGAGTGAAAATCGACACCACGACCAATCGCGCTTACAGTCAGATGCTGTAACCACAAAGTTATTATCTCATTATCATTAATATGCTATGAAAATATTGTGTTGGCATCGGGTCCGGACAGGTGTATAAAAAAATTCAAATAAACCAGATTTTACAAAGTGGGTGGAGATAGACGAAGCGACAGACAGGTAAGGCGAACCAAAAATGTTTTTAGCTAACGTATAAAAGTTAAAACGCAGCGAGATTCGAACCCGCGCCTCTACGAAACCGCCCAAACGCTATTACCGCCATGCTTTTGGTACCTGTGTTCAAGTTTTTGTAAGTTTTCATATCCTAAGTGAGTAAATTGAACTTTCAAAATGTAAAAAAAATAATATATATAATAATATATTAAAAAAAAGCTTGTTTTTAGGAAGATGACATATCGTCATTATGTACACTCGAGTTTGAGCTATCAGAGTATATGGAAAGAAGCGCTAGCAGTGCCTTCCACGAGATGTATCCTGGCGTGGAAATGATCAACTACGACTTCATTGTGGAACGACAAAATTTATATAGCACTAAGTATGTGGCCTATACGCCTGTTAGTCATTAGCTTAAAAAGATACATCTTATCATATATCATATCTCAAGATACATCTTATCATATATCACATCTTGAGATACATCTTAATCATCTATGGAGTTGTAATAGGTAATTTAATAAGCTATGGAAGATAATACTATTTTATTTTATCCTCTTTTTTAGAACTTTATCAGCTTGACGCTTTCTCCTGTATAGCTGGGTAGGTAGTCAAACCTAATTTCATGACACTTCATTGTCCACTCTCCATCTGATTGCACGATATTGCGAGTTGAATAACGGGGCTCAACACTGCGCTTTGCTTTAAGTGGAGAAATGGAAATAATATAAACATATCTCCGAGTGGGAATGGAACCCAACCAATCTATCGTTTTTAGTCAGACGCTATCCCGCTGCACCACGATGGCGTCGTTGGCCTGGCCTATATTTTATTTCTTTAATTTTGAATTTCTTTAATTTTTAATTTAATTTTGAATTTTGAATATGCATGTAATTAATATTTGTATCAGACTCAAGATTTTCAGATCAAACATTTATTTCCATCTCCCATATGTCCTGCACAAGGAAAACCTACACTTATAATATTATAAAACATACTAAACTTCCTTTGTTAAAAAAATAAACTTACGTCTATGTATTAATAATGTAAATTAAGTCAATAATCTACAGTCTGTATAAAATAACCACTTAGTAACTTTAAAACAATCAAAATAACTCACATTCCTCTTCAATTACAACAGCCATACGTTAAGTTAATATAGAAATGTTAAAAAATATATTGTTTTGGTAAGATCTTTATTCTTTTTATCAGTTTATTAGAATCTACTGCTCATCTGGTGAAAGGGTGCCTCGGTGCCGGCATATTGGGAATGCACGAAGCGTACATGTATGGTGGCATTTGGACCTCGTTGGGTGTAACCGCTACTATTGGCTTTCTTGTACCGTATTGCATGCTGGCAAGTTTATTGGTTTCCTTTGTTTATTTTATTTGAAACCTAATAATATATTTCACTAGCTGTACTCACGACTCAGTCCGTAGCAATGCGAATCTCGCTGCCTATCAAGTTTTAAGCAAAAATATGAAGGACTTTTATACAATTTTGCGAAAGCCCTCAGACCTTCTTAATTCGACCCTGTTGCTAAATCCGTTGTTAATGGACGTAAACTAACACCCTGCAAAATTTCATCCTTGTAAGTCAACGTATAACGTATATAGATATATACAAATTCGGATGGATATTTATTATTTTATGAAATAGGAACGTTTGGCTTGTAACTGACTCGGGATATGATTGCTTGTCCAAAATAACAATTTGATTGTAACGAGATTGGTACCAGCACCTCTTCAAACTCATCCAAGTATTCTATCCAATTACGCTAAGAACTCTCATCACAATGTACTTCATACTTGTTTAATTGTTACATCTTTTGATGTTTGTATTTCGGTAAAAACATTTTTAAAAGTATTGCTACCCATAGATTATTGCAAAGAATGTAATATTGCGAGGTCATCGTGACTCAGTGGGCCTACGTTCGGCTGTAAGCACGATTAGTAATGAGCTCGATTCTCATTCGTGGTAATCATATGAATATAAGGATATTTAAATTATTTAAGTTTTCTCTACTATGGTAATATCTTAAAGTGTGGCGTTGACGTGGCACTAGGTTCTCCTATGCGGGAAAAACGTAAAGCTGAATTTACATACTATTTACAGTAAGCTATACCTACAGCTTGCAAAATTTCAGTGTTAAATAGTCTAGAGCATATCAACGAGTCTTACCTACAAGAGCGATTGCACATATATAACATTTTAGAGTTTAATTTTTCAGACACTAGTAAAGTCGGCTCAAACGATGTACATCAGACTCCGAGTGCCGAGGCTGTCTTATCCAGATTTAGCTGAGGCAGCATTGGCGACTGGACCTATAAAACTTAGTAGACGATACAGTAAAGCTTTTAGGTGAGGCATAAATTAAAGTCATAATAAAAATATTCTTTTATCAAATTGGCTTTCTAATTGTAAATTTACATAAAATGAGTGCAATGTAAGTGTTACAGGAAGAAACCATCACCAGCTCGGAAGGTAGTTCTGCTTATAAAACTCCGAAATATAAATGAATATTACCTTTATATAAATATACATCATTTACAGTATTGCTCACCGTGGCGCAGTGAAACAGCGTCTAAATGTAAATGCAATGGTTGTGGGTTATATCCCCATTTAGGGGAATAATAATATTTACGACAACAATAGCACAGTGTTGTTGTGTGTATAATAATCCCGAGGTGGAATCGAACCCACAGTTATCGTGTATACGGTCTGACCCTATCACACTGCGCCAAGATGGCCTCAAATCAATTATCTACATAATATTTAAAACATTTTTAAATTACTACATCTTCAAACTAAATTATAATATTGAATTCCTTGATAATTTCAGATACACCATCGATACATTTCTTTTTCTAGATTTTAACGGAACCTGTTGCATTTTTCAAATAATGATAGCGAAAACATTAAAACAGGTAATTATTTTCTAAATTTTACTTATATCTCTAAACAACAAATTTTTTATACTGACTTGGCAAGAACTTATAAGTGATAGCTTGAAAAAATATGTTAAAAGGCGGTACATTACCCAAAACAATAATGTTTGTTCTGTTTGTCTGTTTGTTTGTTCACGTTAATCTCAGAAACGGCAGAAACTTGATTTCTGTATTGTAGTAAGCTTTCCTTAACATTAGGTGTTTATTTCATTTCAATCGATTCTTAAGCAAAATAGCTGCAACCATTTAAATTATAAATTTAAGCTAAGTTCGTGATTTTCTTACTACACTTTAAAATGTTAGTCATTAAATATTACTGATTTACGAAAAAGACTCTTTTTATTTCTTGTTTGTAAATTAAATATTTATTTTCCAAGGTATTGGAGTCAATATCGAACTGGCAAGTTTCTATGAGCGTATACATTTTGATAGTCGCAGTGCCTTTGTTGTCACTATGCTTGATACGAAGCCTCAAATACTTGGCTACATTTTCTCTTGTTGCGGATATGATTATAGGTAAAAGTATCATAATTTTAAATTAAAATATATAATACATATTTGACTGTTACCGTGTTTGGCTGTGATTTAAATTCTCGCTCGATGGAATTATCATAATTTGTTTTAACATTTTTTAAAGTCAAACTAATTTTAACCGGATTAATTGCGTATAAATATTGGTATTCGACAATATATTTTAGAACCCGACGTTTGGAACACTTTACAGTAGTCCTAGTAGGGTTCTAAAATGTATTTTCGAATACCAATATTATACGTGATTAATCCGGTTAAAAATAGTTTCATATAAAATGTGTAGTAATCGTGAAAATCAAAGAACTTAATATTTTTTAGGAAATAAAAAAAAATTAAAATAGAAAACATAAAAGTGTATAAATATTTTCATCACACAGCGTTCACATTTGTATACGTTTTCTAAATTTGTATTATTCAATTTCCTTAGTGTGCGAATAACACTTTAAAAATCTTAAAAGATATTTAATAAATAGCATTCTCTCTTGCCAAACGATTGTTCGTAGAAAAATCTTTGTGGAGCAGAAATCTGTAAAAATCTCGCTACAGAGATGCTAACAACAAATATTAGTTGTAATAAGGGTATAAGAATTTCGACATAGCTGGATGTAGAACGCATGGCTTAGCGGTCAGAGCGCTTGAACGGTTTTCAAGAGGCTCGGATCCCGCTGCGTTCAAATTGTTTTACGTATTCTAAATATATAATTTTTTCATTATTATATCTTATTTATTTGCATTTCTCTGCTTTGGTAATCAATACAAAGCACGGCGTTATGTTACGCCACTCAACACGCAATGTCTGGAATTGTCAGTAAGTGGAGAGCAAATTGTTTTGACACTAGGTTCTCTCTGGCTACCCTGCTATGCGAAAAAAGCACTAAAGGCTTTTTATATACTATACACTTTTCAGGACATCATGGCAAAGTGTGACAGCTTATGACCTGTTTTTAATACTTACAAACTTATTTCGAACTTAAACGTATGTCAATTCGCCACTCTAGTTAGATAAATGCGACCTTGACTTCCGCAACACTTGGATTGGGGCGGCAAGTGGCCTTGTTTCTGCCGGCTATATGGAAAAAAGCGTGAATCAACTAAAAAAATGTTATATTTGATTATTGTTCTATTTACATTGTTTGGGAAAAGATAATAAGGGCTTATAAATCTTGTTTTTGTAGGTTCTCTAACTTTAAGCACAATGGTTGTGGGTTCGATCCTCACTAGGTAAAATACATTAATTATTGTAGTAATTCGAGTTATCATTTATTGTACAATATATCTTGCAATATTATGAACTTTTTATCTAAAATTATCGTTTTAAATATGAAATAAATATATTAAAGTTACAGCGCCCTCTATTAAATAAACTAGTGACGATCAAGTAGATCGTGGGGAACTTTGTAACTAAAATTAGTCGTACTTTAACAAAAATGCAATAGACAGCGCTGTTTATTCTTTTAATTACAAAAAGTAACAAGAAATAATATTGGTGTACTAAAAATATAAAATATGTGAAAGTTATTTAATTTATATATATATATATATATATATATATACTAGTAGTATATATATATATATATATATATATACTAGTAGTATATAGCTATATAAATCTCTGAGAGCTTTCTCATCATTCTGTTTTCATGAGGTTCTCCGTTGTCTACTATCCTTTCCATTTGCATCTTTGCCGCTTTATGTAACCAGAAAACGGTTAGGAAAACACATCTGTATTACAAATAATAGGAAAATAGTTTTGAACCTTTTACCATTGTGATACGTCACTGTGCCTCAATAGTGTCAAAATATTTATATTATATTTTTCTTAAAATAATCCCAACATTTATTATTTTCAGCAATATGCGTAATAACAACAATGGGCTATAGCATATCTATGGCCGGTAATCTAAACGACCGTCCCGCTTGGAAATCCATACATGGCTTGCTACGTACTATCGGAGTATGCATATATAGCATCAATGGCATCGGTGTAATTCTACCCATCGAAAATCATATGAGACGACCGCAGTATATAGGCACCGTTATACAGTGTGGTAAATGATTCAGATAGTTGCAGCTCTCAGAGACATCGATTAAAGTTAAATTGACTTTGACTGTTTGGGTTTATCGACAGAACATCTAATGTTTTTAATTGAGCTAGTGTTTTGAAATATGCTAGTATACTAACAATTAGTGCTTTCAAAAATTACAGTTACATTTTTTTATATAAATAGTTTAAGTAATATTTATATTGTAAAAGTTCTGAACTTAAAGATACCTTCACCTCTTCAATGAGATTATATTAGCTTATACTTTATTAATTGTTACTTTTAAACATTTTCTTACTTACTTTTCTAAATAAAGTAAAATAAGCATACAATTTAAATATTAAAATAAAACCATAAATGGGACAATTCATAGTGTTGAATTAATTATAATTTATTGAGGATAGTATATTATTCTGTCCAATAATACTATACTGATGTTAATGTGTGGATAAAAATCATAGTTGTAAGCTTATTATATTTGAAAAGAGCATCTGTTGAGTTTCTCAGCAGAACTGCCGTCGCGGCCGGTGTTTCCTTCCTGTACGTCTCACAATACTGGCATTTTTATATGAATTGACGATTATAAAGTGCTTGTAATAACCTATTTGAATTAAAAAAAAAACTTATTTAACAAATATCCAACAGGTATGCCCATAGTCATAACTTTTGTGACAATTATTGGTTTCTTTGGATACTGGGCTTGGGGGGAAAAGTGTAAGTCGCCATTCACCATCCACATGCCTTCTTACACGTACGTATTTAAGATAAATGAATTGAATATTGCAACTTTTCAATATGCAATATGCAATTGCCATAAAAAGCATTCGAAAGAAAACAAAATGTAGACATTTTGAAATGAAACTATTTTAACCGGATTAATCGACTCTACCTGTCAGTCTACCTGTGACCACGGAATACTGTAAAGTGTTCGAAACGTCGGGTTCTAAAATGTATTTTTGGAATACCAAAATTATACACGATTAATCCGGTTAAAATAGTTTCATTTCAAAATGTGTAATAATCGTTAAAATCACAGAACTTATTAAAATGTAGACAGTCAATTTTAATAATAAAATACAGACTGTTGAATTTCACCAAACAACAGGCAATTTTTCTCAAACAAAAAAATGGTATAATGGAAGTCGGAATAATGCATCACTATACTGGTCACAGATAATAAAAAATATTGAAAATTAGTTTCATTCACATTATAGAAAATTACCAATCGCGTCAATGACAGTAAAAAACAAGGTTATTGAAAATAAAAATAATCTACATCTTGTATTTATCATAATCTGAAATTAACTTCACCTATATCTACTAATACCTAACTAGTATCTTTCTATAAATGAAAAAAAAAGTTTTAAAACACAATTTTCACCCATTTTTGTCGTCTGATTCTTCTGAAAATTTGCACACGTGTCCGGATCTGATGCCAATACAATATTAATATCATAGCATAAACTTTGCCAGGTTACCAGTGTAGGTAGCTTTATTTTTAATAAACTTTTAACCCAATTTGTTATTGTTAAAATTTCAGAGTTCTTTTAATCATGCAAGCTTTGCTAACAACCACTCTTGGTGTAACATTTGCTGTGCATTTCTGGGTGCCTTTCAGAATTGTATGGCATTACCTTGGAAAAAGATATAAAAAGTAAGACAATTACATATTATATTTATTAAGTTTACTTATTTTCCAATTAATTACAAATCACTTCATCAGTGTCAAGTTGAATCTGATGAAACCTATGTTTTTTAATCATTATTCCTAATTCTCGTAGGCACTATAAAGTTGTATAAAAAATTGGAACTGGCCTGTAACCTGCACTTTCATATATAATAATATGCCAA
Source organism: Podotricha telesiphe (assembly GCA_038994665.1). Lineage (NCBI taxonomy): Eukaryota > Metazoa > Arthropoda > Insecta > Lepidoptera > Nymphalidae > Podotricha > Podotricha telesiphe. Next base: position 69,874 of record JAOYRR010000433.1, on the reverse strand, counting down.
ATGTGATAGTTAAAGGATAAATTTATGTAATATTATAATTAGGTTAATTGTATTATTTTTGCAGCTTCACGCTTTTTCTCGCATACCAAAAACTGGTACCCAGTCGGAGTGATCCTAGTGTCAACACACTCCGTTCTCTATTTTTTGTAAGAAATCAAGACTTTTCAAGCGTTCGTCAAGCGTTTTGCGTGGCGAAATTTAACGCCGTACTTTGTCTTACTAAAACGGATACATATATTTTTTTAATAATGCAACGTTGAATTATATTAACTTTAAATGTTTAAAAATTGCAAAAATCTTAAATAAATTAAAACATTTAATAGTATTAATAAATGCAATTTTAAACAGGCAGCGAGGTATATGGGAGCGACTGTATAGAGCAATACACGTGCTTATAATCTCGGGCTTGTCGATTGCCCTCCCGAATATGGTTAGGTGGATGAGCTTTGTAAGTCATTTTCCATGATTTATTTTTAAAGAGAAGGCAATCATTAATTCTGAGTTCATTAGAAACGTAATAAGTGTGATTTTAGAGGGTTTATTTTTATCTATGGGATCCTATGGAACGGAGCGGACATATTAAGGGATTTTTCAAAATGTTAAATAGTCGAATAAACTTTAAAACATTTTTTGAATTGGTATATGTATTAAAAACTTTCGAATCATTGAGCTACTAAGCGAGCGGGCCACTAATATAATATATTATATGAAGAATAATTTATTGACCCCACTTTACGAAAGTTAATCGAACGGAAAAGTAAATTTGACACTATAAAAGGCGGAGTGCAAAAAAATTACTGTTTTCATTTTTATGAGGCTTTTAAATTTATTTCAGGTTGGCAACTTTTTCGCCGGGTTCATGGTTTTTGTATTTCCAGCGTTGATAGAGATAATGGTTACGTGGAGACACACAAAAAAATGTTTATTTAGGTAGAAAAAATGTTTTTAATAATATATTAGTGTTTAGGTAACTTTATTTTGAAACAAAATCTGTAAGCATTGATAAAATATCCCTTTAAATTGTCAAAGTAATATCATAATTAAAGAAAAAATAAAAAATATATATTAAGAAAAAGCAGCTTAACTTTTTTAATAGGAATTTCGGATAGACACAGAAATTTCTTCGCTTTTTGCCAATAGCTGTATGTGATGCGACGGTCACAGTCGTGGATTTGATTAATTATATTTGCTTCTAACTAAAAGCGTCTAGAAGCGATTGGTTGTGAGTTCGATTACCTCTCTGGGGAAGTCGGGAAGTGGAGAACGGAGTGCCTTGACACTAGGTTCTCTCTGCCTTCTCTGTGACACTGAAAATCTTTTTGAAGTTTTTAAAGTAATTTTTCTCCAAATTCTTTATTTTTCAACATCGTAAAAAAATTATTTATGTTAAAAAATAAAAATTTAACGTTTTCTAAATATGTATTTTTCAATTTCCTTAGTGTGGGAATAACACTTTAAAAAATGTTAACAAAATTGTTGCATTTCTCCGTCTAACTGGCTATATAAAATAGTCAAATAATTTTACCTTTCAGGTGGATATTACTGAAGAATACATGTCTAATACTACTCGGTGTTGTTTTGTGTGGAGGTGCTTTTTATGCCAGTTGAATAACCTTTAAACTAAATAAATTTTAAACAAACTTTACTATTTTTTATTTATTCTTTTAGCTATACGCTTGTCCCGCATATCAGTGTCAGACAGAGACCACCTAGTGTCAAGACAATCTGTTCTCCGCTTTCCGCCCGAAATCGAGACATTATGTGTTGAGTGGCGGAACGCAACGCCGCGATCTTAGGTACCAGAGTCGAAAAATGAACATATTTTTATTCCAATTATTTCCCCTAGTGGGATTTGAATCCACCACCTATTGTGATTACAGTCTGACGTTGCCCCACTGCGCTGTGATAATAGTACTTTATAAGTAAAATCGTACGTTAGCACCTTATGGATAGCGGGTTCATATATTATTGCATAAAATAACAGCTTCATGCTTTTGTCTACATGGAGAACCTAGTGTTATAAATCTTTGCTATTTAATTTCCACCTTAATGAACAGAATACAAAAAGAAAACAGAAGAAGACAGAATATCTCGAACATTCTGTCTTGAGTGGCGGAATTCAACGCCACGCTTTATCTCCCAGACCGAGGTAAAATAAAATAATGAAATCAAATAATTAAATAATATAATAAAACAAAATAATTAAATCAAATAATTAAATGTATTAATTCTCAATTGGAAATCGAACCTACAGCCATGGCGTTTACAGTCAGATACACCTTTCCTTACATATAACAATACAACATTATTTTATGAATCATTTTGTAAGTAAATAATCATTTTTAATATACTTTTCTCTTAAATATATTTTAACCCTCAAATTGTTTTAAACGGGTAAGTCTCAACGACTCTATGATATCGTCAATGCCACCATACGTAGTAAAATTACACATTTCATCTTGAGTGATAACAATCATATTAATCCTATTTAAGACTATTAGCATTAGTCGTATCTACATTTTATTCTGCAAGACCATTTATACCGATATTATCTCTGTATTTTACAATATATATATATATATATATATTTATTGAAATAATGTGTCTGTGTGTTTGTATTATGCAAAATATTGTATAAAAGCTTTTTGTGAATAAATGTATCAGGTAAACATAATCGTTTTTTTTTTAATTAAACTTTAAAATTAACATATTTTTTTAACTCCGCATCGCATTATAAAAGCATTTGACTGCAAATGCGAATGATTTCAAGTTTGATTACGAATTTCTGCTACTAACTAACTAACTGTTTGGCAAGAGAGAATTTTTCAATTTCCTTAGTGTGGGAATAACACTAAAAAATGTTAAAAATATATACAATTATTTCTTCTTCTAATGACGTCGAATTTTTTATGTACTTCGAAATACTAAAATCCATACAATAATACTTAGAATAATTTACTTAAAATATATATAAAAATCGAGAAAACTAATCTAATTCTCTGTCTCTCACACTCAAATTCACTTAATTTAAAATGGTTCCTGTAATAAAAATTATTAACGTTATTGACATTCATATGTATATAAATATTAATATATAAGTGTAAAGTAATACACTGGAGTGATTTAGCGATATTTTATATGTTTTTACCGAATTTCTATTAATCAAACTGAAATTTTAATAATTTTAACCAGCTCAAGCCAAGAACCTACTACCGTCGAATTTAAGAAATAATTTCAGCGTCATATTTTTTCCCGCATTTTAAAACACTCTGAACTCCACTTGGCGACTAATTCAAGAAATTACGTGTTGAGTGGAAAGGAACTTAACGCCGCTTTTCATCTTATCAGAACGGAGAAATCAAAATAATTCAACTATAATCGTTCCCCGAATGGGAATCGAAACCACAGCCAATTGCGTTTTCATTAAGACTCTGCTCCACTGTGCCACGATGACCTAATATACTAATAATAAGACAAAACAAAAATTATATAACATATAAGTATGTAGATATTTTAGAGTGACGGCCAAAGCGTCAAATGTACCTAATAAATATTGATTGGCACAATGAAACACTTGTCGAATTGAGTGTCTACTTAGTTGATACGCAAAGTAAGTGTGCCGAGGCCCGATATAGTTTCAAATGGAATTTAAACAATAATTAATTTAAATTAAGGTGTTATTTCAAGGTCTTCTTCATTTAGTAATTTATAATGTTTAATAAAGGCATGTTTAACTACATTGACCCTTGTATTGTTTTTATATATATATATAAAGTTTATATTATAAGCGTTTTTAGTATACAGAAACTCAACTTTTGCGTCGGTCCACTACATATCCCGTCCTGAGACCTTCAAGAAAAAGGATATACAGTTTTCCCCCATCTCGTTCTCTTACTTTTTGTTTGTGTAGGTGATGGTTTTTGTGATATTTGATATTACATATAAATGTTAGTTATTGATTTAAAGTATATTTGTGTTTGATTTGATTGTATAAGTACTATACTAGTCTGACTATTCACCTCAAACTTTCTCACATGCAAGTGTTTCTAGTAGATATCTCATTTAGAGTTAAAATATCCTTTGTTTATTTTTAGTTTCTGTATATTTCAATATGTGGTATATAAATAAAATAAAAAATAAAGGTTTAAAGTAAAAGAAAAAATATAACACAAACTAAGTATGAAACCACGGAACTTTTCGGTTACAAGGTCTCCCATATATTACGGTGTAGTATGAATTAAACTAAAATATATATAAGTAAGATGTTATCAAAATTATATAATAAATATTAACAATCAATATATTATTAAAAAACACCTTTCGTTATGTTACAGACTAGTGGCAAAAAATTGATATGTAATTTTATTATGTAAAATTTAAAGCTGAAGTTGAGTTTCGAATAAAAAAACTAAAATACGCAAGGTTTAAAAAACGTAATAAAATAAATAAATGCATGTTATTTTAATTTCTTTATTACACATTAATACCAAAAAACTTACAGATAAAATCTCAAGCTATTCTTAAATAACTAATTTCACAACAGATTTTTGATAGCTAACAACTTTAAAGAGATATAGAAAATTTAAAAGGAATAGATTTTACAGAGCAATCGATTTGTTATTCCGTCTCCTATTTTTTTGTCCATTAAAAGATAATGCGTGTATAAACCCAAAGGTATGCTTTTCTAACCAGACAACTTCCAGAAAATATTCATCACACTGAATATGTTTATGGGATTTGAACCCACTAACATTATATTTAAAGCTAAGCACTTATTCCTCATCTTCTAACAACCCACAGTACGCTTCAACTACAAAGAAAATAAGCCCTAATAACCACCCAGCAACCATTAGTAGCATACACGATTTAAAATTATCTAAAGTAAGAGGATTGTACTCTTTATCCTTGTTCAATTCAAACAGATATTTCTTATGCCTTAAATATTTAGTATGCATTATTTGAGTAAAACCAGCTTCAACAGCAAAACTTAAAATACGATTGACTTCACTTGTTAAAACTGAATGCTTCTTGAAATACATTGCAATCGGAATATTAACAATCTTTTGAGGTATAATTTGTAAGTGTTTGTCACTTTTGCCATCTATTAAGTATTCTATAATGTTTTCTTTATTAAATGCCAAAACAAAATCGGATGTACGTTCAGAAATTTGATCTAAAATTTCATATGATTCATTGAAATCCAATACTTTCCAATTTTCGAAAATTAATTTATCGTCCGAATAATATTCGCGCAGTGTAGGCAAACCGCCGTAAGGATGACGACCTTTCAAAACACTATCGAGAGTTAGATAATATTCCTCATAGACTTTCGTTTTTAATGAATTCATTAATGCAGCTTGATAAGCACTTCGAATAACAAAACAATACCAAATCCAGCTATAAACTAGCACTAGAAGAGATTTATTTGTCGGTACTTTTAATATCGATGTTCCTAGAAATAGCGCCCATGAGTAAAATAATAAACTTGATTTCAAATGCCCAATTTTAAGTATCATTCGAATTCTTCTCCAAACATCTAACTTTGTCATCGCATTTATAATGGCGATACAAACAAAAATAAGAAATAATCCTAATCTTATACTCATGTCTAGGGGATTTAGAAGCTTTTCCCAAGAAGGCTTTTGCGGAGGGATTGCAGCTGTCCATACAATATCAATGGAATTATAAATGAATGATATAGTAAAATTGGAATATGTTGTATCCGACACAGGCAATGAGCATAATGATATTTGAACATGTTCATTGTACAGGTCACCTAGAGAACCAGTCCAGTTGCCGTCTTGATAGTGGCCCCAATTATTTCCTTCCGAAGGTATTTTTATTTTCAGAGTAGCATTCAATACACCAACCAAAATGTTTAATATTTCACCATCTCCCCCCGAAGGCTCTGAAGTTTCATTAGTTAGAATCATGAAAGGTGGCTGGTGAAAAGTTGATACAGTGAGTGGACATTTATAAAAATTTCTCAATTTGTGTGGGTACAAATTTGTTAAAAAATGTTCATTTGTACGATTGTTATTGACATCAAGCTTGTAAGGTATATTGTTTCCGCATTTTTCTGGTAGTAGAATATTATATGAAAATAATTCGAAATCAATGTCACTCTTCGGTCTAATATACAAAACATTTATAATATAAACACGTGATAAGGTAGCAAAAATGTTATTTTTATCACATTTATCGTCATATTCACTTGATGCACAAATTATAATATATTTACCAGAGTTATCATATTCTGATTTATCAAGCCACAAAATTATATCTATTATGTCGTACGAGTCCTTACCGACAACAACGAACTGTGGTATCACTGGGAAACGTCTTTGTGGTATAAATTTTCCATATTTCAATACAATAGATTGATTGTAACATTTGAGAAATGTTTCTAATGTAATCATATATTTAAGAGCGTTGGATACAACGAGAGTTACATATCGCCAGTCGAAATTGTAAAAACCGATTTTCGCAGCAACTTTTCCCATATCTTCCAAAACAGATATTTCTGTAGACATAAGTTCTTCCAAGGAACTATTATTCATTTTAGTGTTAAGTAAGCACTGAATACAAAAAAAATCCTATAACTACTGTAAATACATTTACTCACTGATTGTTGCTTCACATGTTTATAATTTGCGATTATTATCTTTATATTACGATTCATTGTATTTTTTAAACAAATGTTTTTTTAATGTATTTAATAAAAGTAAAACTGATAAAATCATTAGATGATTAATTTCTGTACGCAATAATGGGTCTGACTTGCCTTTTGACGTAATACATTTCAAGAAAAAACAGTAGCAGGGATGACAACCAACCACAAACTAATATTAAATAGCATCCTGTAAAATTCGATAAGGTAATGGGTTTGTCTTCACTTTCAGTTTTTTGAATATTTTTGCGCATGGTGCTATTTCTGAAAAACATATTGGGCCAGCCGAATTCAACCAAACGCTCTAATATTTTATTTATTGGCTTAGCTAATGGAGAATATCTTTTAAAGAAAATTGCTGATGGACAACTTAAAATGACTTGTGGTAAAATATGCAAGTTTCTGCCCGGTTCTTTGAGAAAATCTTTGGCAGTTGCTAAATTCATTGCTAGAACAAATCTCATACCGTTAGTTAAGTTAAGCATTATGGATTCATATTCAGAGCTGTCTTTATGTTTCCAATTATCATAAACTGTATGATGGTCAATGTAATAATCTTTTAGAGCAGCACCTCCACCAAATGGATAATTTGCTTCGATTGCATTCTCTATACTAGAAAAATCATCTAGGTAGATATCATTTTTTAAGGAATTTATCAGATGAACTTGATAAAAAGTTCTGATTAGGAAACAGTACCAAATCCATATCAATACTAAATATGATAAAGCCATTTTAGATGGAAACACGAATGTCGGCTGCCCCATACACATTTCCCAAGACAAGAAAAGAACATTCTCTGGGTCACGTCCAGAGCTAAATTTCTTAAAAATAAAAGTGCAAAATTTAGTTTTGAGAAATAGCACAATGCAGAGAACGATTACAAAAGAAATGATTACTGCTATTCTTGAATCTACTTTGAAAGGTCTTAAAAGCTTATAGGATGGCCTTTCCTTTTCTGGAGGATGTGTTACCCATCCTAAATTTATAGAATAATAAAAGTTAGAAGTTTGGAAATCTCTATGTCTTGTTTGTGTTATACTTGCTGATGTCATTGAGAAATTAGCTAAGCCATAGAACAGGTCACCTAGAGAACCAACCCATGTGTCATTTTCATCGAGATTTCCCCAACCGTCACCTCTCCAGGGTGTTCTTATTTCAAGGCTTGCGTTTAACGCTTCGATTATAATATTCAATAAACCGCCATCAGCCCCTGTTGGAGTACCAGTACTTAAATTCATGTATGGTTTTTGCACAAACGTAGACACAATAATAGGACAGCCGTATAATTTTTTAAATTTTACAGGGTACTTGTTTTTACAATATTTCTCATCTACTTCAATACAATTATTCCAATCTTTAACTTCTATGGGAGGTGTATTTTTACAATTTCTTCCATACTCATAGGTAAAACCTTTAGCACCATAATTTGGCATGTTGTTAATAAAAATAATATTCACTATTCTGTGATTCCAAAACATGTCAACCGCATTTGTCTCATCACAATCGCCCTCTGCGATCGATTGACATATAATTAAGAATTTACCAGTATTATCAAACGTATAAAGATCCATCCATGATATTAATTTTAAAATACTTTCCAGATTATTTCCGAATAGCACAAATTGTTTAGTTATGCCATGGAAATCCGGTACTAGCTTCTCAGTTGCTATAACTGCGGTTTTGTTGTAATTTTCCAAAAATACACTAACTCCACAAAAGACAGACGTATTTAATAGAACCAAAGTAACGTATTGCCATCTAAAGTTATGATATGCTATCTTAGCTGCACTCTTCGCCAACATTTCAATTTGCACACAATCATTAAATAAAATATTTGTCTCCATATACCTGTTAAACGTCATAACGTTCGTGTTAAATAACTGCAATTGAATAATAGCTGTGACTAATGCGCCTGTAATCTGTCCTGAAATCAGGGTAGAAGTAAAAAAGAACAGCTAAAAGCGATTACTGTGTAAGTTGATTGAATCGGGTAATATTTAATTTATTTATGTTTCTATTCGATTTTAATATTTGGTTGAGTATATTTTCTACACTGTTTTTCGGATATATCCAAACAAGTCGTAAATTTTGTATACAAATTTTTTGAGCTACACGCTTTTTCCCGTACAGCAGGATAGTCAGAGAGAACCTAGTTCAAGGCACTCCGGCCCAATTTCCGTCCGAAGTCGAGACATTGCGTGTTGAGTGGCGGAATTCGAGGCCGTTCTTTGTGTTAGGTACCAGGAGCGGAGAAATGAAAAAACTTTAAAATACTTCGAGTAGAAATTGAACCCATCATATTTTTTAAGCCCATTTTAAATATAATTATTATATTCAAAGCCTAAATGGCTAAGCCTATTAGACAAATAGAACAATACTAATTCATTTATTTATATATAACTTAGCTCGTCATTACTATTTGCAGAAGGCATTTAATTGCATAGCTTTAAGGAAAACGCTATTGAGTCTAATTAGGATTTTTAACCTTGAAGAATAATCACAAAATAGTATAAAAACAATAAAAAATACGCTTAAAAACACTTTCTCAGTGTCGTAATCAACCTGGATAACATTGGAGTTTATACTATGAAAATTGTTTAGTGTTCGATCGTGATCCTTACACGTGTTCAAATTTTTATACAAATCGGATGGTAGGATCTCAAAGAAGTAGATTAAAATAGCGATCAATGTATTAAAAGCGTGTAAAAATACTTGCTTTATGTTTATTCTATAGCAGGGTAGGCAAGAAAATATAGTGCTTGGACACTGTGTTCTTTCCGTTCACAACAAACATACTATGTGATGAGTAGCGCCCAGGGACTTTGTAAAATAATTTCAAATATTAAGAGTGCAACTACAGGTTTCAAGTCAGACACTGTCCCATTGCACCATTATGTCGTCTATTCTAAAAAAAAAACTTTCAAATTTTAAAACTTATACTTGCAAGCGTTATGGCGCAGTGGTAGTGAATTCCATTATCAAATAGGAATTATCTTTATATTTATGACGTTTCCGTTTCACCGGTATAGCAAAATAAAGTTGGAGCGTTAATGTAGTCCTCCATACAATGTATAATTGATCCGTTGTAAAAGATCCATTCATATGGAACTAAAGAATCAATAAACTGCTAAAATACTGTAAACTGTACATATACTGAAATTAATGAGAAATATCTCGATATTGCAGTCATTCAGTGATAAGAGCTATCTTATAAAATATGTACTAAATAAATTAATATATGGCAGCAAAGTTCACAGTGACTATTAAAAACATTTTTAAATATTATTTTAGTCAACCAGTTCATGGAGATCGGATTGTGGAATCATCAATTACCTAATCTAACATTTTAAATAAAATATCATATTTATTAATAATATAAATCTGACGCCATTGTAGCAAAGTGGGACAGCGTCTGACTGTAAACGCGATGATTGTGGGTTCGATATCCAATGGGAGGAGAGAATATATTTTAAATTATCTTCATTTCCCCGCTCTCTAACGGAAACAAGTATTGTAGAGTTCCGCCACTTGTCACACAATGTCCCAAATTCGGTTGGTAAGCGGAGTTCGTAGTGTCTTGGCTGGTGCCAAGACTTCTTATCTACCATGCTATCCGGGATAAAGTGTGAAGCTTTTTGAAATAATAATAATTTTTGAAAGATTGTATAATATTAGACATGCATTATGCATCATAACTAGTCTTATAGGGTAGCTGCACCAAAGTCAGTTATAAAAAGTTACGTCCTTGTAAGCTCAAAACTTTGGGACCTATAGATATTAAATTCTAATGACCTCCTAATTTTTTTTCCTAAGCTCTTTTGTTAATATAAATAAATTATATTTCTTGATAAAATTAAAATATTTTTACATATCCTCATTTTGTACTGGCCAAAACCTGTAAAGGCAAAATTAGGAATTTAGAATTTCAATATGTAACTGGCTTGACCGGTCTTGTTTTTGTTTGAAAAAATGTATAAACAAAATGTTGTTTTTTTTTAATGTAAGACTTATTTAAATATCTAGATAGTGATATTCTTGATTTACCAGGGTCAATAGTATATATTTCTTAAGAGGCCATCATGCCGTAGTATGCAGACACACTGCATCTAATTTTACATCCGATTGGTAGTGGGTTCGATTCCCACTCAGGGGAATGATTATATTTGAAATATATTCATTTCTCTGCTATACTGGTCTGGTCTTTGGTACCTAAGACACGCAAAACGCAATGTCTTGAATGAACTACCCTGACTGACTGGTTTGCGGGAAAAAGCGTGACACGTTAGTAGTTGATGCGTGAAATACGCGTTGTCTTAGCAATGTATATGTCACTTTATACAAAAGTGTGTGTCAAAGACGCGGTTTTTTGTAATATTCTAATAAATGGAATTTATTTTAACCGAAATAATTCTGTCTATTTTCTTATTCGAAAATATACTTTAAAAAACCCTTGCAAGTAGTATGCGGTCACAATCGCGGGTACTGAGGAGGCATTCATCTGTCAGTTGATGCAACTATTATATCAAACTAAATGTTAGATAGATAAGAACTATAACTGATTTCTTAGTTGCCTCACGTACTGCCCTGGATTCTTGCAGAATGAACTGACTGTATTTTGATATTTGGTTGGTGGGTAAACGAATGAATTTGAATTATTTATATTGAAAACGTTTTTATTACTCCAATATATTTACATAAAAAAAAGAAAATTGTGTATAATGGCACAAAAATAAATTAATAAGTAATTTACTAATTAATATACAATTTAAATAATTTAGCTAATTATGGTCAGTCACTTAAGGCACATTATTAAATATTGTTTATTGCACTTTGTATAATTAATTAGTTACATAATTAACAATGTTGTTGGCAAATAGAGATTTTTTCCAGTGAGTCTATGGGTGTGGAATAAAGTAATATTCTTGCTGGTTTAAAAGTGCAACAATAAATGTGTACTCATACTCATACACATTGACATTGGGAGACGGAACGCCTTATAGCGCTTTGTCTAACTGCAAATGTGAACATTCCCCAAAATTGTCATTGAACCCACAGCCATCTTGTGTGCAATCAGACATATAAATACAATAAAAGAAACTAAACGGACAGACCAATAGCGTTTTGCACCTTTTTAAAATCTGTACATATAATAAAAAGGTGACTGTCGCTGTCTGTACATAGAAGATGTAAGAGAATAATATTATCGGGGGCATTTATCAATGTAATAGAACCCAAAACAATGGTTTTTAAATTTTTTCACTGTTTGTCTGTGTGTTTGTGCAAGATTATCTCAGCAACGACTAAACCGATTTAAATGAAGTTGTAACTATTGTATTTTTGCATACTTCCCTTAATATTTAGTAGTTATTTCATTTCAATCAGTTCATAAACAACAATTTAAATTATAAATTTAACCAGAGTTGGTGATTAAAATGAGGACGCGGGCGGGCGAAAAAACGAAATAGCTTAGAAACATAAGTTTACCGAATTATTTTAATTTTCTTTATAAAGTACGTAGTTACATAGTCCATTATAGAAGCATATTGTGTTAAATAACGGAGTTAAACGCCAAAGGCAGACAGGGCAAAATCTTTTAAAATAATTCATTTCTTTGCATCGGAATTGATACCGTATCCGCCAACGTATATTAAACTAAACGAACAAACCCATAGAACGAGCTAGTTATATTATAATTAATATCTTTTCACCGGCACTGTGCTCCAAGGCCAATACGTCTTAGAGCATCTTTAGAATTCACGCGGGCAACAACTTCGTAGAACTTGTATTCTTTTTAATTTGTTTTTTTAGTGTTATTTAGTTTTTAATAATATGAAATGAAGGCAACGAATTCTGTGAGTGATTTTGTTGCATATTCAATTTTGTACAGATACTTCTCTATAAGTATTTCTCTATGTATATTTGTATATGTACTGTCAAGCGTATATAATAATATTTCAAAGTAATTGAATATGTTCAGGAATTATGGCGATATGTCGCATTTTCGAAATTTTGCTATTCTATGCAATTAAGTGTATGTAAATAAAAATCATAAATCGCAAGTAACTATTTGTTAAGTACCTTTTTTTAAGTTAAAATTTTTTTTAAGCAAAGTATTGGTTTTAAATGTTAATAATACAATTATATACTTTTTTGTAAAAAATATTTACAACTATGTTTAAAGCTTATTATAACAATATTTAACAGTTTAAGTCGTTTAACATCTTTTTTTAAATTTGTATGAAACAATTGAACCATTGTGGCGTAGTATGACGTCTGACTGTACACGCGATTGGTTGTGAATTCGATTACAATCCAATTGAATGGTTATATTTAAAATATTTTTATTTTTCTGCTCTGGTATCAAAAAAAAGTGCATTGTTAAAATACGCTACTGAACACGCAATGGCTCGAATTAGGCCAGGAAATGGAGATCGGAGTTCTCTGTGACTACCGTCAAAAAAAAGCTGATTGCAACCGAACTAGAGGAAGGTCGTATTAAAGGCATGAGGACCTGGAGGTCGTTTCTGAAAAGGTCGATGACAGTGAAAGAGGTGAATGAAGTATATGCGCAAAAAAAAACTAACCTAAATTTTCTTGCAATTTAAATTTTGCGACCTTCAACCATGCATGTCTTATTACAGTTATTTATTTAGAATATTTTTTTAAAAGTACTAATTTAACAACATTTACTCTAGCACACTGCTATGCAGGTCAATGCGTTAAACTGTATGTAGTAGTTTTGTTCGTCTAGTTCATGCAGGCGAAGCCGCGAGCGGGTCGCTAGTTCATTAAAAAACTTTAATTTCTTATAACTCAAAAAATATTATTCTTTAGAGTACGTGCATAATGTATGTAATAAATATCTCTCTACTGCATTATTGTGTTGTCAAATTACTCCTCCTCGAAAATTACGCAGACGGTATGAAGTTTGGTACAGTCATGGTTAATATAGAAGAGTATAGAAAAACTATTTGCTTCATAGGAAACTATCGGAGATACATTAAATTAATAAAATAAATATAAAAAAGACATATTTAGAAAACGTATAAAAATTTGAACGCAGCGGGATTTGAACCCGCGCCTCTTGAAAATCGTTCAAGCGCTCTGACCGCTGAGTTTTCTAAATAAGTCTTTTTCGATTTCCTAAGTGTGCGATTAACACTTTAAAAAATGTTAAACAAAATATATAACCCACTACCTACTTGCTTGACATAAACGTTTGACATAAACGTTTGTGACATTCACGTTGCTAGGGCAAGGCGTCTTTCCGTCCCAACAAGACATCTTATCAAGAAATCTAATAATCTATACAAATAAATAATTTTTTTTAGTAAATTCATATCATATATGTTTACACGGTACCTACACCAAAATCATTTTTTTCTCAATTTTTGCCTGTCTGTTTGTTTGGTTATTTCGGCTAATCTCTTAATTTTGACGGAATCTTCACTGGCAGATAACTGATGTAAAAATGCTTACCTAGGCTACTTTTAGTCTATAATTTCACGCGAACGAAGTCCCGCAACTTCGTAAGTAAATGGCGCATAAATACAAAAAGCGTCTTAGCAATTTCCTTTATATATATAAGTTTTAGTATCTAAGACAAAACGAAGCTCGATTTCGGGCGGAAAGTGAAGCGATAGGACCACTCACTCTCTCACACAGCCTTGACACTCTCACACTCTCTCGACACTCAGGTTCTCTCTAAACACCCTGCTATACGGGAAAAGGCGTGAAGTAATATACAAAAACTGGAAACACCTCCATGTGTTAAAGGTGTTTTTTCCAAAGCAACAGCCACCTATTTCCATCAAAAAAACACATCAATGGCAATACGTTGACGCAAACGAAATTGAGGACAGCGTATAACTTCAAATACAAAAATCTTATCTTGTTTATTTGACTGCGATCTTTATTTTAATAGTTTTATATGTAGCATGGGATTAATCTTTTATTATTAAAATAATCACAGAGCAAATATTATATTGTTTTAGATGACATTGTATTACATTGTTTTAAAAAACATTTTACTAAGCTAACATCGCTATTAAAAACTATTTATTGTCTTTTAAACATAAATATACAGTAGATAAAATAGCATTTAATAATAAACACATAAAAAATACATTTTTTTATCTGTCCAAAGAAAGTGATGTAACGTGATACAGTTTTTAAAAAAAATACTTCAAACTTTCTCCCGCTAAGTTCTGCTTTCCAGATAGAGCCTAGTGTCAAAACACTCCGTTCTCCAATATCCGCCCTAATTCATAGCATTAATGGAACCCACCTCTAGGTTCTGACTGGACGGGAGAAATGAGAATAATTTAAATATAATTATTTCGTCAAGTGGGACTCTTGCTATTGTGATTACAGATTGTTGGTTTGAATTGTAAGAATATTAATATTATTTTAAATATATAGCTACTTTTTCAGCTTTTGTTAGTCTTTTAATATTAAAAAATATGCAAAATCGTATGAATTTTATAACAAATATGGCATGAAATTATAAAGTTACTAAGTCAGTAGTTCAAATCACATTCAAAGTAAAGTTATATATTTATAATACGTTAAGGTCGATTAATATAGTTAAAATCCTTTATTTCCGAGCAATAAAAACAACTGTCTCTAATATAAGCCCAAGATTTTATACTTGCTACAAACAAACAAAACAAACAATAATCATAATGCGCAGTATGGTTTTACTAGAGGCAGATCTACTATATATGCAGCCATTGCGATTCTAAAGTACATTTATAATACTTGAAAGAAGTCACAGAATGCAACTGCTGTTTTTGTGATTCATCTAAGGCTTTTGACTAGATGGACCTTAACACAATATTGCTTAAACTTGGAGTCCACGATAACGCTCCTGATCTCATTGCTTCGTGCCTTGCAAACAAGTTTCAGCATGTTGCTATAAATAATGTAAAGTCATCCGTCATAAAGGTTGCTATCTACGGATGGGTGTGTCATAAGGACTGATTATAAGGCCTTTCTTATTTTTGATGTATACAAACGATTCCATTCTATGCTAAGAGTTTATTCGATGATGTGTTGTTTGCTCTCTAATTTTAAGTTGATCATAATAAGAAGACAATTACGACGATGTAAATAGTTCACTGTCGCAAATACTTCACTGATTTACTATTAACAACTTGGTATTAAACGCAACGAAAACTAAATGTATAAAATTTACTATGCCCAATGTAAAGATACAAACGTTTAACTTAAGTCTCAATAAAAAAAATTATAAATTTTAGTGAATCCGCCGTATTTTTAAGAATTACTCAGAAAGTGCTTGAAGAATATTTAAATAAAGAATATTATGATTTTTGATTTTGAACATACAAAAGCTAAGAATTTCGTACAAATATTTTTCATAACAGCTTTAGATTGTTATGAATACCTGGCGAGAAACCTCCTTAGTAGACTAGACTCTACTTCTTTTTTTTTTTTTACATTTTCTGCTTTTTTTTTTTTTAATATTCTCATTGACTATTGTTTTTGTTTTGTTTGTGATATATTTTTATGGGATGGTGTAATTTACAAGGTGCAACCCTTTATATTACATGTTAAGTTAGCTTTTAAGTCTGGCGTATCATAATAATATTTAAGCGTGATGTCATTTATGAGAGATATAAAAATACTGTATGCTATTTTTTTAATATTTTTTAAAGTGTGTTATTTCACACTAAAGGGAAATTGAAAAAGACATATTTAGAAAACGGTCTTCGAGAGGCTTGAACGGTTTTCAAGGGCGCGGGTCCAAATCCCACGTGCGTTCAAATTTTTTATTCATTAACTAAATATGTCTTTTTACTGTATGCTATGTTGGACTTGGACTAATATTATATTTACATTCGTTTCAGTCTTCAATAAATTGAAATGTTTTTTAAATTTTTAAAACATAATTTCTTATTTTACAGTCAAACTATACGCAAAAAAGACAAACAGGGAGTTTGATCCAGTTCAGGCCGCCACCACAGCCACCGCCAGATGAGAGAAAAGAAAAAAAGATTTGTGGTACATCCTGAAAGGACATTTCGCGATTTCGTATCACAGAGTTCAGTTAAGAACCTACAAAGCAGGAGGTTTTTAAAGCACTTTTATTGCTGCACTTTTCAAGTTTCACTTATTACTTATCTTACTGTAATTCTACAATCATTTAAAAATTGCAATCTTATTTTGACTCATTTCTTTTGCCTATATTTCCTTGACAATATGCACACGAGGTCAGATTTGACACGTCAATACGTAATATTTTCGTAGCAAAATCTGATAATCTTTCAGGCTGACCGATAGCGAAATAGCAGACCGTGTTCTTTTAACGTGACTAATTTGTTAGCATTTATATTTAATAGGTTCAATTATAATTGCATAGCAAAAATAAGTTTCTTATATATTTTTAAAAATGAGCGAAATCACTTAGAAAAGATAAAATAATTATATAGAAAATAGACTAAGTAAGGGGGAGCTGCACGAATTCTTTTGGTTTAACAAATTCACCTCCGAAGTCAATGGTTTTGTATTTGATTTCCAATCAAGACAGATTTTGGTATTACAAATTACCACTCATTTAAAAAAAGCTGTACACTTTTACCTGCATAGCCGGGTACTCAGAGAGATCCTAAACACTCAAGCTCATTCAAGCTGCTCATTGCGCCGCTTGGCCGCAATTTATATTTATTAGTTTCATTTAATAGCACAATTGTACAAACGAGCTATTTTATGAAGATATTTTCTACTTACACAGATATGTAGGTAGAACCAATGCGATATATGAATTATTTTCCTTATAAGTAATTTATTCTTTAAATTTAACATAATATTTCCGTTATATTCATAGCTTTATTAAGAACAGCTTATTATTATTTATCAACAGTTACTATTTATTCTTTTTATTAGAATGGCTTACTTTCTTTTATATTCACGTGTTTAATATCCAGTTTTTTATTCATTAAGCTACTTAATTAATAAAAAACTTAAAAAACTTAAAAACGTTAAAGCTATAACATATAAATTAAAAATAATTAATCTAACTCAGCCTTAGGCTAATACTAGCCTGACTTTGGATATACTATATAAGGCGAATGCCTTATCATCGGTTGTAAACACTTCCATAATATACACAGTAAAATCAGATCAAGGAAACAAATATCCGTCATTTGGAGACGCAGCTTTTGTCCTCATTCCCAAAAAGACCGTGTTACTAATCCAAAGGAGATTATACCGATTGCGTTAACAAATACGAGGTCTAAATTCTGACCTACTTTATAATTAATAGGTATTCCAGGCTGAATTACCAGATAGGGCTTTTCTGGAATTTCTGGATGCCTGGAACAATACGTTATTAATCGAAAGTGTAAAGTTTAAAAGATATCAAAAAAAGAGGCACGGTTTATTGTTTGATCTAGAAAACCCATTTGACTCAGACTGCCATGATCTTTTTATATTCGTGTTGAGATGTTACAACTTTCCCACTACAGTTCGCTAAATAATCAAAATTAAAATTATTATATCTCCAAAAGAAGGCAACACAAAACCTCTGAGCTATAATGTAGATATATTTCAGGGTTGTTGCTTATCCCCCATAATATTAAATATAGTTTTTAATATTCTTATTTATAAACTAAGTATTTACGAGAAAAGTGGGATAAAGATTTAAGTTTAACAGTATACAGAACCGTAGATCTCGCGATACTAACACATAAAACCCAAAGCAATGTCAGGTGCTATTAAATGAAGTAGAGTAGTTCTGTACATGGACGGAGTGAATGAGGACAAAACTTACGTAATAAATGCATATAAAACAGCAAAATTGCCTAGCGATAACCCGGTACTTATAATTGATGATAAAAGAGTTTCTACAATTTATGAAACGGCACCTTTCAAATTTCTTGATAAAAATAGATTACAGAAGTCACATTTCTCTTTAGCTATACTAATATACAGGTCATTAAATGATCCTGAAAAGGTAGACCATAAGTTTTATTAAAAAAAATGTATTTATGACCTAACCTAACATAGCGACTAAATTGGCCTTTCCTCGTATACGTATATAAATTTCGGCTAGGGCTTGCGCGTTTGGCGGATACCTCCAGCCTATTACAGTCTCCGATCCAAGTAATTTAGTAGGATGTGGTACCACTACGAAGTTTCTTTACAGGGACTGACCAAGAATAGATGTTAATTTATACGTGGTAGAAGTAGTAGTGATATCTCTAGCCCGTATTTGGCAGGCGGCATTTGGTTAGATAGAAAGAGGAGCTCAGACAATGAAATCATTAATGTGCATTCAAAGGGAACCCTTAACCCTACACTTAGGTCGCAAGTTCTAGGCACTTCCCCTAGTTCATCTATATGCAACGCGACCTATCTATTCTCGGTCGGGTGCTGGTGCATGGTGCATCCATGTAATAATAAGGATTTCTTTTTATTTGAAGAGTGACTGTTGAGTTTCCCGCTGTCTCTTCTCAGCAGAACTGCATTCAAGCCGGTGGTAGTTTGAATTTAAATATACAAAAAATAATAATATTGCCAAACATGTTACGACGCTTATACACCATGTTCACATATTAGTGTATGTACGTACAAAATATCGACAATACTGTGTCTATATCATTGATTATGCATACATTTTTTAAAATAACAATATGAATCCTCATTAGAACTGGAGTGTGTTTTAAAATTTTATTGCGAATTGGTAAAATTACAGGTTTTGCTTAAAGTTTGAAGAAATGAACAATAGTACTCGTAGAGGCCATCGAGGGACAGTGTTTGACGGTTGATCGGTGATTGATTTTGAGTTTGATTCCCGATCAGAAGAATAAATATATACTTTAATTTCCCCGGTCTGGTGGCGCGATGTTGAGTTCCACCACTCAACATGCAATATTTCGAATTGGAATTTTTGGTTGAATGGGCGGAATGAAGAGATGGGAATGTCTTGACATCTCCCTGACTACCATTCTTTTCTTTTTTTTTTTTAATGATAATACGAGAAATTTTCAAGCTATAAACAAATATTACTTCTGATAACAAAATAAGTTACGCATCAATTTACATAATATGTTGTTACGTGTATATTTCAAGATTTACTTTAAAAAAAATTTATATTTGATATTTTGCCCTAATTTAATTACACATCTCCAACATTCTTTATTTTGAAAGACAGTACTGTCTCGACTGTAGTGATTATAGTTAGTAAATTACAACATAACATTTCTCTGAATGCGATTTGAACACACTATTGCTTGAGTTCAATCATTCATATTTTAATTGCAAGCTCCTCAAATCATATTTCCAAACGATTTTTTTCGACTATAGCTTGTTTTCTACGCACAGTAGTATAGGCTTTGCACTCAATGTGTGTGTAATGAAACAGTTAATAGAAATAACATATTGTTTATTTGCAGTACATTAGAATCAACGGGACATTTAATAAAAGGATGCTTAGGCGGTGGCATATTGGGTATACACGAAGCATTCATGAAATGCGGCTTATGGACGTCATTATTTGTTACTATAATATTTGGATTTTATATAGCTTATTGTGTTCATGTAAGTTCATATTTTTTAAGTAATATACACATATATGATAAGAAATTTGTAAATTTCAAGACGGAACCTATTGTCAAGAAACTCTCCACTTTCCACCTTATTTCGACACATTGGGTCTGACACGCCGCGTGGGTTAGGACTGAACACACACCCACGGAGTTTATAAAATCTAGACAATGTTATCTATTAAATGTGTATATAATAAGAAATATTTATCTTCAAAATATAACATTAATATTATTTGATATATTTTATTTATGCACAATTTTCTCTTTAACTTTAAACTATCTATTAAGGAATAAGATAACCTGTTTTTTATCAGATACTAATAAAATCAGCTCAAACTTTGTATAAGCGATTGCATTTACCAGCGATGTCATATCCTGATTTAGCGGAAGCTTCGCTAGAAGTCGGACCGTTTCCCAGCTTAAGAAAATACAGCAAGTGGTTCAGGTAAAATAAGCAATTCAAGAGAACAGTAAAAATTTCGACTTAGCTGGATTGCCATATGGCTTAGTGGTCAGAGCGCTTGAACGGTTTCCAAGGTGCACGAGTTTGAATCCAGCTACGTTCATATTTTTAAACGTTTTCTAAAAATATATTTTGAATATGACAAATGTGTGTGTGCATTTCTTACTAGTATTTTATTACTAAAAAAATGTGCAGCTTCACTTTTTTCTTACCTTCACACATTCACACACACACAAACAAACACATTGTATTTTAATGTTTTTTCTAAAATACAGATACGCAGTGGATCTAGCGATATGTATAGACCTTTTCGGAGCTTGCTGCGTCTATCAGATTATCATTGCAAAGACTATAAAAGAAATTGTTGAGAACGCAATGGGTATCGAAGTAGGAGATCTAAACAGATTAAGACTATACATCCTCATCATGCTGGTGCCAGTACTTCTACTTTGTAATAATACAACCCTGAAGTATTTGGCTCCTTTTTCTTTGTTGGCTGATATTTTTATTGGTAAGAGAAAATAAACTATTTAATATTCCATGAATTCACCATACAGGTTGCCCATCGTTTAATTGAGAAAAATTTTGGAGCGGTGCCTCTACTTAAACAAATTTGCAACAGACTAATACCACCTCCGAAATACATACTACAAATGAACTGACAGGCCAAGACCTTTTTGTAAACGGTTTTGCTTCTACTTCTATTGCATGCAAATTACAAACGTTTCAAGCAGTGCTTGATTATAAATATTTTAGAAATTTCCACATACATACTTTAACAACTTTAATTTATGATTTTGATCTAACACCTCTTATATCCTCTATATAGCTATATCTACAATTGGTTAACAATCGTTTTTTATATAAATAAAGTACCTAAAAATATAAATGAAATATTCTAAATTGTTTCATTGTACAAGAGGTTTGGAATTTTCCGCTTTCTGCCATAATTACGAGACATTGCGTGTCGAGTGGTGGAATCAATGTCACACCTAGCTTTACCAGAACAGTGAAATGAAAATGATTTAAATATAATCATATCACGAACTAAGCAGATAATATGGAAGTGATAATCGCCTAATGGTTCCAACTGCTCACACAATTTTTTATGGTAACTCATTTACCACGAAGGCTATAAAACTATGGAATATGATTCCATAAGATATTCGTCACTAAGTCTCAATATATACTTAAAAGTCGTGTAACTAATTATTTCCTTTCGTTGCAATAATATTACATCCTTCTTATGTACAATACTAGTGTATTTATTGTTTATTTATATATTTATGTATATATATATTTATATGTATACGAGTATATATTCTAAAATTTATCTATTATTATTTATTTATATATTACTTAGTTCAGTAAGCATAGATTAAGTCAATAATTTGTTTTTTTTTTACATTTTTTAATTATTATTATTATTATTTTTTTCTTGCACTAACCTGTATGATTTAAGACCACGCTCCTCTCACCAAAGGTTGTCTTGCAGATTGCTACCAGCAATAAGGCCTTTGCACGCTCTGTTCTACTTATTAAATATATATTGTGTACTGTTTATTCCTTGTATTGTTTTTCTATGCAATAAAGCTTTTTCTATCTATCTGTCTATGGATATTAAAATGTATTTTTTAAATTACAGTGGCTTGTGTAGTAGCAACGATATTTTATGGATACAAATCAGCTCCGCCGCTGTCCACTGTACCAGGTTGGAAAAACAGTATTGGCTTTTTTGAATTCTGTGGTATAGTAATATTTAGTATGGAAGGAATCGGAGTTTCGTTACCAATCGAGAACAACATGAAGGAACCTAAGAAATTTCCAATTATTTTGAGCGCTGGTGAGTTATATTTTGTTCTATAACTAATTAGTTGAAAAAGTAACTTCAGGGGGTAAGAGACTGTAGTGGATATGTCATTCGTTAAAATCGACCGACAATTTATGGACGGTTATGTATATGATACTATGTCTAGATACTAGATACTATGTCTTACCAACCTAAATATAAATATGAAAATATTACAACGCTATATTGACTGACTTCTTGCCGACTTTTTAAAACTTAATAAGTTCTTTGATTTTCACGATTATTGCACATTTAGAAATGAAACTATTTTTAACCGGATTAACCGGAAAACGTTTCGAACACTTTACAGTAGTCCGTGGTTACAGGTAGACTGTCAGCCGATTAATCCGGTTAAAAATAGTTTTATTTCAAAAAATTTAAAACTTGATATTAAACTTGTTTTGAAACTTTCTGTGCACGAATACATGTGTGTGGACACACAATACCTTGGTAACACAACGTTAAATTAAAAAAAAAAACGTTAAAACTAAATCACAATTTTATTACAGGTATGACTGTAGTGCTTATATTCCTAGTCCTGGTTGGATTTTTCGGATATTGGGGTTTTGGAGAAAAGAGTGTTTCACCTGTCACATTAAATTTTCCTACAGAAATGTAAGTTTCTTTATATACAAATTGAAGCTTTTTTCTGTTCTATTCCTGTTGGAATTTCGGACATCCTCGCCAGTGTCTCCTATGCGCCCAAATGAAAAACATGTAAATATTAGCTCTCTACGACCAGTACTTTTTGCTTTGCGTTGTCTGTCAGTCATTCATTTACTTACGAAAGAGGTAAGTACTTTAAAAAATAAGTCTACTAAAAATATGATAACATGAGTGCTAAAGAAGTTTTTAATTTAATGTATTTACTGTTTTATCTCTTATTTAAAAATTAATACATGTTTCTCGCATATTAAATATGTAGACGTTCAACATAATATGTTAAAAAAGTTGAACAAAGATATTTTTTACACCTTATACAAATTATATTTTAAACAAGCAAAAAGTATAACTTTATTCATTTTTTCTAGTTTTCCTACAGTTCTGAAATGTCTGATGGGCCTAATGATATTCATAACTTTCGCCCTAAACTTTTGGGCCCCATTTAACCTTGTCTGGCACTACGTCTCTAAGAAGCATGATCCTAAAAAACATTGGATATGGGAGAGAGTGTATAGAGCTACCTTTGTAGTTTTGATAACATCGACGGCGATTGCCTTTCCTAATATTGGAAACTTGATGGGCTTGGTACGTATATATTATTATCAATAATAAAAAAATACCCTGTGTGGACACGCAGGTATAGCTTTTGTGTGTCATCATGTTCTTGACATTTTGTGTAATACAAATTCACACACGACTTTTTTACATCTTACGAATGATTTATTGATTTTGTTGTTTTGTTCACACTATCCCATTCTTTGCTTGCTATTTTCTATGCCTTAAGGTTACCTGGAAGAAATCGCTACTTTAGCGTAAGGCCGCTTGCTGAACACGATACTAGTATTCTTGTATTTTATTTATTCTTTTGTTTTTTGTTTTTCATTTCGGATGTTTTTATTTATTTAACTTATTTTTTGGTCTATTTGTCTGGTTTATTGCACAATAAAGTTTCTTTTATTATTACATTAGGCAGAGACCGAGAACCTAGCATATACAGAAAGCACTACAGACAGTATACAGTATACACTCCGTTCTTCACTTTCAGTCAGAATCTTAGACATTGAGTTTTGAGTGGCGGAACTCAACGCCGCAATTGGTATTGTCATCACAGCGGAGAAATAAAAAACATTCCCCTTACTGAGAACCAAACCCACAACCATTGCATATACAGTCGAAATGCTGTTGCACTACGCTCTAGTGGCAGCATAATAGTTTTTAATACTAAATTAATAAGAATAATGTTATTTCTATTGTATTAATGTATTTGTATATAGAATTTGTTTTATAATTGCAGTGATTTGTTTATTTTACAGCTTGGTGCATTCTGTTTATCGAACATGGGCTTCATATTTCCTGCCATAATCGAATTATTAGTTATATGGGAAAGTCCAGGTCTTGGTAAATATAACTGGCGGCTTCACAAGAACATATTTGTTATTTTATTAGGATTATTATTATTTGTTGCTGGAACGTACTCTAATGTTAAGATGTTAATAGCGAATTTGTAAATAAAATATATATGTAATTTTTATGTTCAAATTGTTTTTTTTTTATTTGAACGTATCCGAATTTGAACCCGCAGAACCTCTTGTAAACCGTCCAAGCGCTCTAGTCAATAACCTATACGTTCTTATCAAGTTACATTGAAATTCTTATACGCT
>JAOYRR010000433.1:0-40000 GCA_038994665.1 Podotricha telesiphe | reverse complement strand
ATTAAATAATTTTGTTTTATGTTATTAATTAGTATTAGGATAAATAGGAGGAATCATTTTTAGTATTTATAGCTTTTTTAGTAAAAGTTAAAATAATTCATATACGTATGTATATATGTGTAACTCTTTTTCCCTTCATTAAAGTGTAAATAGAGGGAATCTTACTAGGTCAACGTTTTTAACTTTCTGCTCGAAATCGAAACATTGCGTCTTGCATAAATATCGAATGTAATAATCCTCCTACAAGTCAACGAGGCTGCGGGTACTCTGGAAGGAACCCCGAGACACCCTGAAGGCGACAGTAGCCCGCAATAGGTGGGACTTCTACGGAGGCGTTGTAGTAGTATGCGCGAGCGATCCTGCGACGTCTCATTGGGGTGGAGAGAATTTCCGCTGGGTATTAGTGGGTAGTATCGGGTTTTGGTTCCCGGTGAGTCCCACAGTACCGCCTGCAAGGGTCTGCCTTGCGCATGGGCGGTCTGCGTAAAAGGCATTTCCCAGCGTAAAAATAAGTATCAAATGTATTAATAGAAAACTATTATTAGAAAGCAATTCAATGAAAAGAAAATAGAAATTCTGTAATATTATGTAATTTATGTAATAATAAATATATAAATTTCTCATTCAATTCATCATTTAGTTGTTACTGACTGCTTTTTCTTTGGAACCATCATTCATGAATCGTCTATTAAATCTTCTAGTCATATAAGGATCGTCATCATACTTATCTACTTTGTACGAATCAAATGTATTAAGAAAACCATTAACTGCTGTTTTAAAAGCCCGTCTGTAGCTATTTACTGGCATGCGTCGTCGTAGAGTAATTACTGGTTCGAAAGGAATGACCATACCAGCTGCAC
This sequence comes from Podotricha telesiphe, assembly GCA_038994665.1. Taxonomy (NCBI): domain Eukaryota; kingdom Metazoa; phylum Arthropoda; class Insecta; order Lepidoptera; family Nymphalidae; genus Podotricha; species Podotricha telesiphe. Next base: position 39,140 of record JAOYRR010000433.1, on the reverse strand, counting down.
TGGCGATTAATGGCATGAAAGGCGCAGGAAAATAGAAAGAAATAATCTCCATTACACCATTAACCACACAAGTGCCCATATTCCTTAAGACGTTATGGATTTCGGGTGTTGATACAAAATTTCGTACACTAACTGCTAGGATTCGGTAAACCTTATTTATAATACTATTATCGGTGTTATCGGTGTTAACAATTTCCGTCTCGTTTTTCTCATTTGAACCAATTAGTATTTCATTGTCTTCGTATGTTATATTTTGTGGTAGTATGGACTCTGTAGTTGTAGTCGTAGATTCAAATTGGTCGTTGATTTCCGGTTGGACTTCCTGCTGTGCCTTGAATAGTAATAAATAAAGGCTAATATGACAAAAATATAATTTATACATATAACTAAAAAATATGCCAGTCTATGTACCCATTCATCATCTGTACGCATATCGACGATATCGCAGCCTACGATCCAATATAATTTTTTGAAGTGCCACAAAGGAATAATAAAAATATTGAGTAAATAATATTCGTTAAATAAATATTTTAAAATGTCATATTTGTATAGCAATCTTTTAAAATGTCATTTAAATAAATCTTAATCGTATAGGATTTTTTAGATAGCGCTATAAAAATGTTAGATTTAGCTACAAGCTCATGGATTTGTGATTTAAAACCTGTTTTATATTTTTTTATTTCGATAACTTAATCTAAGATATAACCCTTGGGTTATATGTGTTTTTATATCATCCTTGGATGATCCGCAAGGCTATTGAAATACAAAAACACCCTAATTTCAATAGAGAAGACGGTTGGAAACTTTTTACCACCTGGGACCCAATACTGAAAACTTTGAAGTCTCAATCCGATCACACCAGAGAGCCAGATACAGTCCGCTCATTCTACAAGAATCCAGGGCAGTACGCGAGGCAACTAAGAAATCGTTGGCTGTAGTTTGAAATAATAATTGTATCAAATGCCACCTCAGTCTACCTGTGATCATGGACTACTATAAAGTGTTCGAAATGTCGGGTTCTAAAATGTATTTTCGAATATCAATATTATAGGCGCGCAAAAAGCTAAAAAATTTTTTTTAAAAAAAAGTAGCATTACTTACAATAGCCAAAACAATATATGTAAAATGCAGTACATTATGAACAAAGAATAGCTGTTTCAATCCCATATTGTGATATTGGTGTAATATGCGTATACTAAATTTATTGTTTCTCATTTCACATCATATTTTATACTTTTTAATAAAATGATATATTGTAGTTTTTATTTATTGAAACTGCCGTATCGCAGTTTCTGACTGTAAACGCAATCGTTTTTGTGTTCCAACCCAATTATAGAAATATATAAGTTAAAAATAAAGATATATGATTGATATTAAGCCACTTCATTTTTCTGCATAACATGGTATTCCAAGTGAATCCATTCGAAATTTTCATTTGAAATCAAGAAATTGCGGTTGAATGGCGAAACTCAACAACGTACTTTGTAGTAGAACAATTTAATAACTTAAATATTATTTACTTAATGGGGATCAAACCCACGACCATCGCGCTTACAGACAAAGGCTGTCCACCAGCGACCAAGACCTCAACTTAAATATGCTTCTAAAATCGATAACCCAGAACTCAAAGGTGAAGGTCTACATGTTGCTGTACAATTTCATACTTGTATAAAAATAATCGTAAGAAATTAAAGCAAAAAACCAAAAACTTAAAAGCTAATTTGTCATAAATGAATGAGTTACCCAAAACATGCAATAGAAATATAAGACGTTTTATTTTTACAGCCAAAGCTCTAGCTAAGAAATTTAGTATTTAATAATAAATATCAATCTGAATTCGAGACATAGCGTGTGAAAGGCGGAACAAAATTTGAAGCGTTCCTTACAATCTTTTTATATAGACATATGAATCTCAAGCATGACAGAGCCAATTAGAACGAGCTAGTAGTTTTAATTACTTTTGACTAATCTTATATTGATAACTTTCAACCAATTACTCCCACTCAATGAAGAGATATGAATTTAATTGTTAAAAGTTATTGCCTTCAATCACTTGCGTCAAAGAAATTTGTAATTGAAATGAACTTATTATTTTTTTGTGTGATTTTTACTTACTTAATTATTAATGTTTTATCACAGGTTAGTATTATATTTAAATTTAAATTTTAAATATATATTTATATTTTATAATATATTTATATAATAAATTTAAATTTTAGGAATAGTCGAAATTTATATTCGTTACTTTTCGTTCTTTATTGTTACTTTTGGTTGACCTATTGGCCAAGCTATTGAGTTAGTGGAGGTTGACTACACTAGCACTCTACTCAATCTACAGGGGAGGCAGGAAGATCCTAGTCAAAGTCAAAGTCAAATATTTTTATTCAAAATAAGAAGTTGTATACTTAAATGTTTTGAACGTCGATCAATTCACCACAAGTGTTAAGACACTTCGTTTTTCATTTTTGTGTGACTTCGAGACATTACGTTTCGGATAGGTGGCACTTGATGCTGCACTTGCACTTACCAGAGCAGGGAAATGAAAACAGTTTTATTTATAAAAACTGGCACGAGTGGGAATTGAACCAACAACCATTGTGTTACAGTCTGGCGCAACCAATGTGCCATGGTCGTATAATGTTTTCCAAAAAAAAAATTTAATATAAAAAACCTCGACGTAAAGTGCTATCAATAGTTTTACTTATCGCTGTAGCTCTTTCCGTCTGAAAATCTCTTGAGACCGGATGCTCATTTCCTTTCCGGGAAATCTTTTAAGCGTTTCTTGTAAAATACCTTTTAAGAATCAGTCAACATTTTCTCGCTTTTACAATAACTAAAGTTTACTTTCTACTTTGTCTGTTTACAAAACTATATCGTCTTAACTTCAATTTATTATGTCCACTGTAGGAAATCAATTGGAGTTATTAAAGTGCAATTAATGTGTGTTTGACCAAATTATATGGTAATTTATTTAAACGTCACTCAAGGATTTATCAATATAACATATTAATTTATATGTATTTATAATGATAAAAACTATACCTTTGGCCTTTGCGCACTTACACATTTATAATTTTTTGTTCATTTGTACATATTTTTTTATTTCGTTGTAAATTGTGTAATTTTCCAATAAACAATATATAATTAAATAAATATATGTGCTATTTTTGTTATTAAGTAACTTACGGACAACGCATAGCCGAATATTAGAGAGTTGCAAGATCTACTAAGAGATGATTGATTTACAGGAATAAAAACTTTATAGTCAAAACAAGTAAAAATAGAATGTTCATAAAATAAAAGGATTGGCACAAATTACCTAGAGTCAAGACATTCCGTTCTCCACTTTCCGCCCAAATGCAAGGTATTGCAGTAGCGGAACTCAACGCCGCGCTGTTGAACCCACAACCAATCGCGTTTACACTTTACCCAGTTTACACAACCACCACGATGTGTACCACTGTGGACCACGATAGCCTTCACTTGGTTTAAATAATTTATTTTCAGCGCAGAGTCCCTTTTCCAAATACACTATTTAAATTCTCACAAATGAGTGAAGCCAAGAACGGAGTACGTTGAACAAAAAACATATAAATATATATGCAATAAATATTTTAGTTATTTAAGTAAATATTTATATTTATACGTTTCCACAGGAGAAACTTGAAATATTTCTAAGCTAATTTCCGCCCTTCCTAACTCACCCTTTTTGTATTATTACAGGTACCGTACGATTACATACCGTTGGGCAGACAGCGCCGACGCGACTGGCCGCACCCGGCCGACGTAAATCAAAATTACGAGCGCTTGTTCCCGTCACGGAGAAAATACCTTAATTAACACTATTTAACCTGTAATTTCGCAACAAACGGTGTAATGCTTAAAACATTTTTCTTTATTATCGTTACCTATATACAACACGACGGTTTCACCCTTTTTCCTGATTAGCAGGTAGGAAGATGGAGAAAATCTGTAATAAGGTGTTATTCGTTGACCCTTTACTCTCCACTCTCCGCCGAATCCGAGTTAATTCGAGACATTACGTGTTGAGTGAGGGAACTTAACTCCGTGTTTTTAATTTCCATAGCAAGTGGAAATAATTAAAAAATAACCATGCCGCCGAGTGGTGATCGACCCCCAACCATCACGCCAGACGCCGTTCTAATGCGCAATAATGTCGATTAATGGAAATATTATATTTACTATCGAAATTGACTTGGCTGGCTTTGTTTCAGCATATAGTAAAGTTCAAGTCGACTTTATCAGGGTGAAAACAGAATCTTCTTGGTCTTAATTATTGGTTTAAATTAAATACCAAAAGTCACAAATATATTAAATCTTTGCCAGTAACGTCTCAATACGAATTTCATACAAATGCTAACTATAAGTCAACTTCAAAAGTATACATAATACTATTGCGAAAATAAAAACTTTTTAAATAAAACTGTTCCACCCTATATTAGTTTCGTGTAACTTTATCTATTTACACAGCGCTCTCTATGGAAACTCATGGAAGGGATGGAAACTCCCTTCGCAAAAAATACAAATATTATCACAACGATGGCTTATTAATACTCTTTTATTAACTTTACTGGTACCTATGTACAGAACGGTATTTGTATGAAAACCAATACACGCATTCGGATCTGAAAACAATCCGGAAACAGAACATGCTAGAAACTCGATTAGCTGGACTAATTGTACTTTATATATTCAGATATTTAGATATCCGAATAGTCGAGTGAATAAAGAAATGATTTGAATACGAGTATAATACTGCGGCTGTAATCATGAAATATGATAATTATTTTTGAACATTTACAATTCTGTTATAATACTAATACCGCAACATCTAATCATCTGATCTGAATAGTAGCGAATACGATTAACCGAGGTCCGGATTTTCACTGTATAATAATACTGCTAAAGCTATACGCGCGTATTTCTCGCACGTTTTCCAAAATACATTAAGTATACAAAGTTTAAAGTGATTAGAGCCTACAAATGACGTGTGACAGCTATACATTTCTTAACACCCAAATTTTAACTTCCTCTCAACAAAAAACAGCTTTCCTCTCACAAAATCAGCTTTGACTTTGAAGGAAAAACACATTTTACATGTATTCTTTTTTTTAAAGTATTATTCGCATACTAAGGAAATTGAAGAATAGAAAAATTTGAATGCAGCGGGGATTTGAACCCGCTCCTCTTGAAAAGCGTTCAAGCGCTCTGACCGCTAAGCTATGCATTCTACATCCAGCTACGTTGAAATTCTTATACGCTTATTACAACTTATTTTACATGCCAAAAATTTATTTAACAAACTATATTGGATATGCAAACTAAACAATTTAATCGATTAAATGCATGTGAGTCAGTATCGGGGTTTAAATCGTTTGAGTTGAGTTTGGTTGATTTGATTGAGTCAATATTGGATTGGCAAAATTCTTTGATATTTTGTTAGGTAGATGAGAAGTCTCGTGATAAGTCACTCTCTCTTTTGCTATTTATTTATTAACTTGCAACCAAAATCGGATAATAAGGATTTTTCTAATAAAACTCATAATTACACAACACGCTTTCATATTTTAATACAAATTATAGATGATACAATTACATTTTTAACACAAAAGTAACTTATAGGGATATAATTTGAAACATTAGAAGATTTCAAGGGTGGTTGCTTGCTTCTCGTAGAGTGGAGACTAATTCGTCAATGTTCACATGTTCCGGTACTGGTGAAGCAAGTTCGGCATAGCGGCCGGTGTAATCAACGGCAGGTTGGTCAACGCTTTGTGCCTAAAATTAAATACTTTGAACTAAATCAAGTCTGAGTTTCGGAAGAAATTAGTACATACACGCTGTTGTCTGCTAACTTTCTGTTAAAAAGGTAATAAACGAACAAGATTTTAACTAAAAAGATCATTTATACTCGATGTGCCTATAATTTGACAATAACTAAATTGCTGCTATAATCAACTCCAACTGAGGTCATCGTGGTTCAGTAGGATAGGGTCTGCTTTCAGACACGAGCTTTCAGGTTGTGAGTTCGACTCCCACTCGGTGGAATAATTAATTATATTTAAATTATTTTGGTAATAAGGCAAAGTGCTGCCTTGAGTTTCGCCACTAACCACGAAACGTCTCATATTCAGGCCGATAGTGGAGAACTTAGTCTAAAACTTGTCTTGACACTAGGTTCTCTCTGATTATGAGGGAAGTGCTATGCGGGAAGAAAATGAAGCTCAAAAAATTTTATCACACTAAAGAAGCCATATTGCTCGCTAATATAAAGAATAGTATTGATTTAATATTTTTAAAACATATAAAATTACTTAATTATAAAATTTATTACAAAAATATTGATTGTCAATCATGTGATTTGTTAATTATCAAAGCTTGCAACTGATTAAAATATCATATTGGGTGTCTATACGATAATTTAAGAGTTCCTTTGTAATATTAAACAAACCGCTTTTTACTAAATGCATATGTTTGTATGTACACGGTACATATACAAAAAAAAACATTTTTTACAATTTTTATCTCTCTGTCAGTCAGTCTGTTTGTGGTTCGGGCTAGTGTTTGGAACAGCTTTACCGAGGACCTTTTTGACGGGACTTTCACTATTAGATAACTTATGTAATAAGGAGTAGCTTAGGCTACTTTTATTTTTTAATTCCAAGCGTACGAGTCGCGGAAACAGCTAGTAAAATATACATTTTCTTCTTCGTGTTTTATATTTTATAAAAGCGGAGTGTTTCATTATTCCTTGATGCTAAAGCTGATATTACTCCTTTATACACAAATAAATGTGCAATTGCTATATACTTATTTGTAGTTTAAACTATATTTTAAACAACATAATAATTGTAGCAAATTTACTGTAATAATAATTCTTAATCCAATTGAAACAAATCTAACATTCAAAAATGCATGTTTCATATTGAATTTAGCTGTTAGTAGACTATCATCCGATCTTGTTCCCTTTTTTTGCATCTTCACGCATAGTCACAGAAAAACTAGTGTCGAAGCACTCCGTTCTCCATTTTCTGTCGAAAATCGAGACATTGCTTGTAGATTGGCGGAACGCGTACGCCAAATAAAATATATATAATACATTAAAAAAAAAAAAAATTACCATTTCTCCGACTGGGAATCGAACCCACAAACAATCACGTTGACAGTCCGACCCTGTCTCACTGCTCCACAACGGCCTCCGTATTCCGTTCTCTTATAAATTTCAGCGTACTTACCATACTGAGGCACATTACAGCGAATATTACACTTAGAAATACGATCCACTTCATTGCAACCTCTCTGTCAATCTGTCCTAGTGTATTGTAATATCTTCACCTATATATAAGTACTGTAATATCCATATAACATCCATGGCAAAAGTTTACGCCTGTTTCTTTAATCGATTTCGAAATGAATTTTCACGTAAATGGGTGTGTGAGCTAATTAAAGCGATTAGCTTGTTACATATTTTGAAATATTGAATACTTGTCAATGTTAAATATTGATAGCTGTACGTTTCTGCTCGTATATCAGGGTAGCCAGAGATAATCTAGAAAGAGTGTGAAGGGTGGCGGTAAATATAATCAGTCCCCCTAGTGGGGATTGAACTCACGACCAATGTTGTCTATAGTTAGAGCAAGACAAAGCGCACCGTTGAGTTCCACCACTCAATATAGTGGAGTACCCTGCTTTGCGGGAAAAAGCGTGAATATGATAGAGAGAGAGAGAAGTTTATAAAATCTAAATCAAAATATTTCTTTCTTTATTCAAATAGGCTATCACAAGCACTCTCGAATCGTCCATTAACATAAAATGTCAGTTTTGTCAGTCTTAGCGGCAGCTACAACCGGCTCGGAAGTTCTGCTGAGAAGAGCCGGCGAGAAAGTCAACAATTTCTCTTTTCATATACAGTTTATATTAACGGTTTTCTAATTAAAAACACATTGTTAGACAGCACGCTATTACATTTTATTATGAATTATAACTATAAAAATACATTTTTGATACAAACATAACTTAGTGGGACATTTTAGATGCAATTATTTATTTTGATGGTTTCAAACGTTGCTTGCTGCTCGTAGGTTTGCGACCAGTTCATCGACGTTTATGTGAGATGGAACCGGTGATGCAAGTTCTGCATAGCGACCAGTATAGTCAACATTGCGTTGATCTAAACTTTGTGCCTAAAATTAAAATTGAATGTTAAATTTGTCAAAAAAAATTATTAATATTGCATAAATATTCATTATTAATAAATAAAAAAATAATAAGAGGCCATGCAGAGCCTTGTGGAACACCATATAAAGGAAGCCATAAGAAATATAATTTATAATATAACTACAAAACTTTTACTACAAGAAATTTGTGGTCAAAGGCTTTTCGAATTTTATTAAATATTCAAATATTTTAATTAGTTCCAAAGTATTACGCTATAGATTTGATTTTTAAATTTCAAACTACGTAAATTAAAAATTACTTGAATAATGGAAAATGCCAAAAATTCATAGAAAAGTTCGGAATGAAATGAAGTGGAACTTTTATTAAAATTGAGAATGTTAAATTTTAATATCGACAAAAATCTTCGTTTTGTATAATATATGGTATAAATAATGTAAAAATAGACATTTTCTGGTCAACTCGTTATTACAACAAAATTGGATGTACTCACCATGCTAAGGCTCAGCAAAGCAAATAATGCACTTAGAACTGCAAGCCACTTCATCTTCACCAATGTCTGACCGATTGTATTGTGAGACTTTCCCCTATATATACATATTCTAATATCCATAAAAATTTCAAAATAAAGCACTTCACGCCTTTTTCTTTAATCGATTTAGAAATGAGTTTTTACGTAAAAAGGTGCGAGTGAGGTAATTAAATAGATTAAATTACTATATGTTTTTAATATTTAACACTTTTCATAATGGAAGTAATCTTGATGTTCTAATAAAATATTTATAAAGAAATTACTAATTATATTTATATTTCTCCACTCTGCCTGCTGACAAGACAAAGCGCGGCGTTGTCTAGGATTCAGGTGGAAAGTGGAAAAGGGAGTAAGTGTCTTGACACTAGGTTCTCTCTACCTACCCTGCTACATTTGTTAAGTGTTAAGCTAAAAAAATAAATAAAAAGTGTACATTTGAGTAAATTGCATTCAGTATGAATTCCGTTAAATGAATATTAAAACTTACCTTTTGCTACTCATAGAACTAGCAGCACATATGTAACAGAACACTTGACAAATTAAAATGTTATCTTTGTATTCAAGATGTAAGGAAACAGAACCGCTGGTGTGGGTGAGAGAGTAAGAGAAAATATTAAGAAGAATCTTCTCTGGTTTAGGCAAATGAAGCTTGGATGGATGATTTCCAAAAGGCGCTGGTACGAATTCCGCTGCGTTTGACATTGGCTTGACTTTAAGCAAAATGTTTAATTGCATTTATTTTTCATTTAATTAAGACATTTAAGAATTTAAAGGTTAAATTTATTTAAATTAAGGAAGTGTGTTTCTAAAAGTCGTTTAAATTTTGTTTCAATAAATTTATTTAATTTCAATTATGTATTCCGATTAAGTACGTATAATATGCTGATATGGATTTGCTCTTCGTTCGTCTTGCGTTATGGTGTGATTAAAATAGTTACACTATTTATGATTCATGCGAAATTCACTCGTTTTTGATAAGAACAGTTTGATATAAATTTTATTAATCATAAGTTGAAAATATAAAAAGATCTTACAATGTTTTGTAAGAGTAGAAAAACAATATCTTTGGCGTAATGCCAAAAAACCTACATTTTCTTTTAAAAATGCTTAAAAACTCTAAGGACTGGTTGCCGTCTCTCTTGAGTAAGGTAAACCTTACTCAAGAGAGACGGCAACCAGTACATTTTAAAGTACATTTTACTAACAAGAATTGATATAACAACAACACCTGTGTATATTTTGAATGTGTAAAATTGTCTTTAATACATTTCTCCATTTTCCTACTAAAGTCGAAACTCGATGCTACATTTTGTCTTTTATACATTACCACAGGAATGAAAATAATTTAAATACCATTATTATCCTGAGTATTGTGTATTGAACTCATAACCATCGCGTATAGGTAAACATTGGGCATCGATGGCATGTATTTTAGTAAGTGCTATTAACCGTAAAAAAAAGCATATATTATTTTTTTTATATTTCCTTAGACACTAAGTCTTCAATTTTCTTTATAATGAAACAACATTTTTTATATATAAAATCTTTAATTTCTCAAAGAATATACTTCAGTTATATATACAACGATTTCGATAACAGCTGATAGAGCAAGTACTACACAAGATATGACTCTACTATAGGTTTTTAATTTGCTTAGAACTGATTCGGAGTCTACATCACGTTTTTGCCGCAACGGAGCTATATTTTGCCACAAATTAAACTGAAAAATAATACATGATAATAACTTATACTACAAGCTTTCGTGACGTCACTTCGGAGACTCCATCTTTGGACACTCCGTCTTTGGACATTTCCCCACTGGGCAATGTCAGATTGTGAACGGTAAATGGAATCGATTCAACTTGACGATGCTTATATTTAAAAAAATATTCTAATTTCCCCGCTCTGGTAACACAAAGCTAGGGATTGAGTTGCGTAACTCAATATTAAACAAACAGAGTGTCTTGACACTATATACTCTCTGCCTACACTTGTATACGAAAAAAAAGGTGAAACTAAAAAATACCACACCATTAAAAGAGTAGGTAAATAAATGTAGGTGTTCATTTTAAATAAACAAATATAATAAAAAACCACGGTCAATAAATAAAAAGCTCTACCTTATCCGGAACAAAAGCGGGATTTAACTCTTGCGGCATTAGCGCTGATTGAATATCCCCCTCGTTTTGTATGTTCTGAATGAAAAGAAAATAGTTTATTTATATATAGAGTATTTATAATACCTTTATATATTTTCATGTTCTAGTAGACCCGCTGACGTGTCGTAGTGGAACAGCGTCTGACTGTAAACGCAATGGTACCGAGTACGATTTTCACTTTTCGATTTCGATTATATATTTTTCCCCAGCTGGTTGGAAAATTTTGGCATTGGGTTCCACTACCCAACTACGTGTTTAAAATTGGGCAAATAGTGGACGGTGAAAATGGATAAAGTTGTTGTCTTGGATGATGAGTGAATAAAAAAAGTGAGTGAAAAAATGGATAATGAGTGTCTTGACTCTAGATTCGCTCTGCCTCGTAAATACCAAAAAATACTTGTAGAACAAAAAAGTGGGCTGGTCAATATTATAATATAGAGGTTTTAACATTTTTTTAAAGTATTATTCACACACTTAGGATAATGAAAAACATATTTAGAACACGTATAAACATTTGAACGCAGCGGGATTTCAACACACGGCTTGAACTTGAACGGTTTTGGTGAGGCGCGGGTTCAAATCCCGCTGCGTTTAAATTAGTATACGCTTTCTAAATAGAGGTGTAGAGATGTTTTGCCTTATCTACGACTACATAGTTTTTTTTATTGAACAAAATCTAAATAACATGCTGTATACCAGAAAGTAGTGTACTCATAGACAACCTAGTGTCGTGACACTACGTCCTTCGCTTTTGCTCGAAGTCTAGACATTTGCGTGTTGGGTGACGGAACTTGGCTCTTTTTCTCAATGAAAATTAAAATTTAAATATAATCATTCTACCGAGCGAACTCGCAAACATCGCGTTTACAGTCTCAGACCTTACCACTGCGCCGTAATGACCTCGGTTAAATTATAGATGCTTTTATATAGTTAAATAAATATACAAACCAAATTACAAAGCACATTTTTTCATTAACTTCAGCACTGTCATACAGTCATCAATTACTACAGTCAGATGCACTCAATTAAAAAGAGAGCTTCGTACAGTACTCTCTAAAAGTTATGAGCAACAAATGTAAAAGTTCAAAAGAAACTAAATATAACTGTAAAGTATATTTTCTATTATTATTGATATTACTTACTGTCTAAATATCATGTAAATAGATGTAATCAAATCTCTAATGTATTTTTTTCGAACCTAATGTCCTATTATATACACAGTATTTTTCTTATTTCATTTATAATATAAATATTTTTTGTTCAATGAGACAATACTAGATGTTAATATATTGAACGATTTTTTCTGAACGACAAAATGTTAAAAATATTAGATGTTGTTTGTCATGAAGTGCTTCTAAAATGGACGAAAATGGGAGAATGGAAAAGTTATCAATAGGCACTAGGACCGATCGTCGAAAGGCTGATTGATGATGACAAGGCCATAGTTTCTCTCTATTTGCTTAACAAAATACAAATAATGTGTTAAGTTACGCTTTTGACTGAAGTGTTTCTTCAGACGGACGGACGAACATAACTTTTACTTTTGAAATAATATCACTCTATCAATATTAGCCTTATAGCCTTTATAGGCTATAACTTTATGGTGGACGTACGACGAAATGCTATATATGTATATATATATATATATATATATATACATATTCTCTACACAATAGACAGTACTCGTATACATAATACAGCCTCTAATAGGAAAAATATTTTGTTTAGCTACGTAATAGGCAATTCCGCAATATAAGTAGAAAAGTTAATAGACTCATCTATTGATTGGTATTAGAGTTAGCGTTAGTATAGATAAAGATCGTAGATACGATCTCCATTGCGCACAAATATTTATATTACTTAGGTCTGTGGTATTTGTGCCGTATTTAAATATAAGTCATACTGAAACCTTCACCTGACACTTGGAGGAATGCTTATATAAAATTATGTTTTTCCCCGCTCTAGTAAGTGCAGTGTTGTGTTCCGCCACTTAGCACACAATGTCTAGTTTACAGGATTATTTAGGTCCTCTCTGCCTAAATGAAAATTTTGCTTATACAAAAAAACTATATTATTTTCTCTAAGTAGCGCCAATATTGTTTTATTAAAGATATCTCTTAAATACTTGAAACTCTACAGCTTATCAAAAAATGTTATACAAAATGTTAATGGAAAAACGTACAATTCAGTGCAGGAAAGTTTGTATTTTAAAAAAATATATTTGGGATATAAAGAATTGAATGACGTGACTCTAGATTTCTTTTAGCTAACCTACAAAAATTTTAGTTATTATCTATTTAGTGACGGATATGTTTTCTGTGTCCACATTCTGCCCTAAATTCAGATATTGCGTGTTGAGTAGCGAAACTCATAACAGAGCGGATAAACTTTATTATATTTAAATTATTTAAATATAATCTTTCCTCTGAGTGGCGCTCGAACTCATAAGAAATAATCAAAGTCACTGCGACACGACGGTCTCAAAAAATCGATTAATTATAACCTAAGCATCTCTCCAACCCACGACGCATTTTCCATAGCACGTTCTATTTATTGGCATAGTAAAGGACTGATTAAATAAAAGTTAATAAAAAATAAGGAAACCTAAATATTACGCTTTTATAGCTAATCAAATCAAATTAGTGTTTTAAACTATATTTGATTTTGATTCTTGACAATTTTTTAGTTTCCTTTTTTAATTAATTAGTTTAGATAAGTTTAGTTTAATTAATTAGTTTAGTGGGTATATATATATATATATATAAGTATAGTATAAAAGGAAATACAACTAATAGTGATTCTAGTAAGATTAAAACATATCAGAAATATCTTTGGTTAAAACCGAAACGTGCTCTCTAACGCTCTGTGAGGATTAGAAATATATCAATACCGCATATCAATGAAACTGAGTCTTGATTGTTGAAATTTTTTATATGTAATTCAATATTAAATGAAAGAGGTTTGTTTATTAGTAAACTTAAAATATATTTCTAAATATATGAGTTTGGAGCCATCATTGCGTAGTGGAACATTGTCTGTTTGCAATCGCAATTGTTTTTCATCCATTTATTTGTATATTCTTTATTGCACACTATTAACAACAAAATAGAAAAATGCACAAAAGGCGGGCTTAACACTAAGAAGCATTCTCTACCAGCCAACCTTATCATTAAACGTATACTTATATATAAAATATATACACACATTCATAATAATATATATAGTATGATTATAATACACACACGACGAATATAGTATGATTATAAGTTTATTAAAAAGAACTCCTTCATCCGACGTTTAAAAGCCTCACGTGAGGGAGCTCCTTTAAGGGTTTCGGGTTAGCCATTCCAGAGCCTGACTCCAGTAACTGCGAATGAGTTTGACATAAAGCCCGAGGTGTGAGTCGGTGCGATTTCCACTTGGTAGAGTTATTTCTAAATTTTTTTCGTTTATATTTTCGTCTATTGTAGTGAAACAAAGCGTTAGGTTTCACTACTAAACACTCAATATCTCGAATAACGACAGAAAGTGAAACGAAACAATTTTTTTTTTTAACCGGTAACCGGTTTTGTTTTTAACTAGTAGACTGCTCCTACCTGTGACCACGGCCTACTGTAAAGTGTTCAAAACGTCGGGTTCTAAAATATACTTTTGAATACCAATATTATACGCGATTAATCCGGTTAAAAATAGTTTCATTTCAAAATGTGTAATAATCGTGAAAATCAAAGAACATATTACAACGGAAAATGTTAAACGGACTGTCTTGACACTAGGTTAACTTTGCCAGTTCTGGTTCAGGAAATGCGAGAAGCATTAAGACAATAAATAAAATCCATACTAATATTATTATTACGAAAACGACTATCTGTCTGTCTGTGACGTCATCACGGCCCAACCGCTAAACCGATTGTGATGAAATTTTATTGAGATACTTGAGGGTCTTGGAATGAATATAGACTTTATCTTCCATTTCTGTTAGATATCCCAGTAATTTTATTGTGTTACGAAAGAGCTATAGGACACGCGGGTGAAGTCGCAAGTGGATTGCTAGTATTAATTAAATTGTACTTTCAAGTATCTATACTTACTGCACTCCCTATATTATGAGTCCTAAACTCGATTACTTGTGCTCTCCGCGTACAATGCTCGGTGCACTTTCGTCAGCAAACGTTGCTATTTCTGAGGTTAATTTGTTTACACTGTTGGCTTAGTGAATGTATTAAAACTTGTTTTGCCTAGGATTGGAGTTGCTAGCTATTTCATTTATATTAAGAACTAGCAAGCCAGTAACTACTTCTTCCCGTCCGGATTCTCATTTAAATCACAAACTTTGGTTAAATTTTAAATTTTAATTATTTATGAACTGATTGAAATAAAATAAAATCATTTAATATAAGTCATTTGTTGTTAAGTTCATGCATTTAAATAAGTTAAGCCGTTTCGGAGATTAGCGTAATTAAATGTTTTATTTAACTAAATATTACATTGATAAATGCTTCCAATAATTTTCATATATCTTCCATACACTACTACATCTACTTTTTGACTTTTAACATTCCACTTAAGTACGTAGCCTTTTGGTTAATAAGTTTCGTATAATATTTGAGTAATAAAGAGACCTTTCCTGCAGTATCAGCGTTGCATAAAGTTCAGCCGAGATTCTTCTCTTTGGTAGGGAAGTTTAGACAGTGTAGGCGAACGTAAATATGCATTTTGAAGGGGTCCCTTAAGCCTACACTTAGGTCACAAACCCCACGCCATGGGCATCCATAAAAATGAAATTCTAGGGAGCTCTTTACTCACTCACTCTTGTCTTATATTACTTTTTAACTATTATTTCACCTGTCTTGACGGGTCCAAACAGCTGAACCTTTTTTATTTAAAATCTTATAATATCAATCACACTTGTCAACCAGTGAATGTTTTCAATTCATGTAGTCTATTATAAGTTGAATGTGAATACAAAATTGCAAAAGCTAGTTTTTTACAGCTTTTCGCTCCCCGCTGAGCAGGGTAGGCAGAGAAAACCAATTATCAAAGCATCATTCCCTCGAGAGGGAATCGAACCCACAGCCTCCTATATAGCTCTAAGTTTTATTATATTACATAAATATAGGTACCCATCAAAACTTACTCCCTTATGTCCATTTGCAGCAACAAAAAGTAAAAATAGCGACAGCAACTTTAACATGTTAAAATATTTCTAAACAATTGAAAATGTTTTTCTATAGATATTTTTATTTTACGATAATCATATATTTTTATGACATTCGCTTTTATCGAAAATTTCATAATATAATACGATGTTGGAAATATGAATTCTATAGGTTTCTGCGCTGTATTGGTCCTTTCCAGTGTTTTTGGACTCGATGATGGATCGGAAAACGTAAGTGTTTTATTATTCCTATATCGGCTAAGTATAAAAATATAAATTAGTTTAAAATATAATATTTTGATTCTTTTGTTAAATAAAAGCACGACATTGAGTTCCGAAGGTGAATACCCAAAAAAATGCGGGAAAGAGCGTGAAGCTGCAAAATGTTTCAAAGAATAACTAACTGGTTCAAGTAAAAAATTATAAATGGCGTTAAGTAAATTACTACGATAACTACGAGTATACAGAATTTTTTATCAAAATGAGCTATCTAGTTGACAATTAAATATCTTTGGTTAATTTATATAACTTTTTTTTTAACTTCTTATTATTATTGTTATAATTATGAAAAAATTTCGTTTTGTTACTGTTACTAATTTATTACACCTACCCACTTACATTTTACTTGATAATGTACTTATTAGATATCTTATTTTAAACTTTTACGTTTAAACGTTATACTATAAAAGAAATGAGGAAGAACGTGCACAGGTGGTTTTGGTACTTGGACAGTTTCCAAGAGGCGCGGGTTCGAATCCTGCTGCGCAGCGAAAATAGTTTTGGAAAACGAATAAAAGTTTGAACGCAATAAAATTCGAACCCGCGCTTCTTGGAAACCGTCTAAGCGCTCTGCCCGCTATTACCATGCGTTCTACACTTGGCCACGTCGAATTTCTTATACGCTTCTGTTAAAACTTAATTTTCTTGTTAGCATCTCTGTAGATTATTCTACGAACAATCGTTTGGCAAGAGAGAATGCTATTTATGAAATATTTTAAACATTTTTTATATTGGTATTCACACAGAAAATTAAAAACATTTTTAGAAAACGTATAAAAGTTTGAATTAAATCTAATATGTTTTTCAAGATTCAATGCAAGATTGAATGCTAACATAGGTAAGGATACTTTGGTCGACCTTCGAGAACACTGTCGATGATACTACCTCCTGGAAGGCGTCTCATTGCAGGGGAGAACGAAGTGTCTTGACACTAGGTTCTCTCTCACTACCAACTGCTATGCGAAAGAATTGGGAAACTAAAAAAAACAGATGATATACCAATATACCATTCTTATAAATGTAAAAAAAAAAAACAAAAAGGTCTAAAACTTTTACGACTCGATTAGCTACACTTTTACTCTGAAGATAAAACAAAAAGTATTTATGATAATACGGCTTATACAGTAACAGTAGAATTTTCATTAACATTTGTATATTGTTTTTTTAAACATATTATAATGAGAATTATCGTTGCTTTTTATCTTTATTTCATATATAATGTTAAATAAAAAATGTTATTTAGTGACTAAATTGTCCAGATTAAAAAATATCACTTAGTGACTAAATTCTCCTCTCAGTATCTTTTAATACCAAAACATGAGCTAGATAATGGAACTATCTCTTGCCTTAACGCGATTAGTTACGGATGCGATTCCAACTAAGGGAATGATTAAATTATTTATGTTTGAATGGTAAGGGTCTAGTGGAACTATATATATTTGTCTTTTTCATTTTTTTTAGTATGCTAATAACCAAAATGATATTTTTGAAATTGATATATTTTTTTTTGAAATTTATCCTTTTTTTAGCCGGATTAATAGAGTATATTTTTAATATTCGAAAACACATTTTAGAAAGCCGACGTTTTGAACACTTTACAGTAATCCGTGGTCACAGGTAGACTTTTTCTTTCTAAAATGTATTTTCAAATACTAAAAATATACGCGATTAATCCGGCTAAAAAAAGGATAAATTTCAAAAAGAAAAATATTAAATTATTTAATTAAATACACAATAAAGTTGATATTTTTTTCAGTACAAATTTGCCAAACACAGGCGCGACACCTCCGGTGCTTTGGAAATATTTACAAATCACGCAAAACCTATACATGCTGATATAAAAAATGATAATACAGGGCTAACTGAAAAAGTAAGTAATCCTTAGTACGTGATTTTTTATTTAAATAAATTCATTTACGTAGGCAAATACTGTATTCGTTAACAGGTTTTCTTCGTAGTTCCGGTTTAGTTAGATAAAATGCGTCATCGAGTTTTGTTATCGCCAGAAAAGTATCTCTTAATAGGATATTGAGAAATGAGTAACATAACTTAACTACAGTTACTAAGTTAGCTCTCTATCTCGCAAAATATCGAAAAATGTTTCAAAGTGTATTTACCGAAGTAGTCGAGAACGCTTTGGCATTAGCCGGGAGCGAAGACGGCTTATCCTTTTAAGTAAAATCCTTTATACTATAAGTTGTAATATGTAAAAGAAATAATTCAAAGAAAATAATATTTTTTAAACGTCTTTATTACGTTAACTTAATGTATAACACAATATTACATATGGTTGGTGCCAACCAAAAGGAAAAGGTCACAGGCCAAAATAAAAACTTCTGCACATGGATAATGTTTTTAAACCTAAAAAACATTTTTGAAAGCGTATAAAAATTTGAACGCAGCGGGATTCGAAACCGTGCCTCTTGAAAACCGTCTAATCGCTCGAACCACTAAGCCGTGCAATAAATCTGGCTACGTCGAAATTCGTATACGCTTTATTAAAAAATATTTTTGCTGCTAGCATCTCTGTAGACAGATTTTTACAAATTTTTGCTACCCAATATTCTCTTTCTTTGAACAGTCGCTTGGCAAGAAAGAATGCTATTTATTAAATATTTTTTAACATTTTAAAGTGTAGTATTCACACACTTATCATATTAAAAAACATTTATAGAAAACGTATAAAAGTTTGAACGCAGTGGGATTCGAAACCGCGCCTCTTGAAAACCGTCCAATCGCTCTGACCGCTAAGCGATGCGATCTACATCCAGCTACGTCTAAATTATTATACGCTTTATTACAACTTATTTTTGTTATTAACTTTTCAAACCTACCTACATTTTTGGAATTATAAATAATTAAATATTAATGGGTATTTAATTTCGTTTTTAAATGATGTGAATCATTATTTTTTTTATAAGCCTTTTTAAATTCTGTCGTTCCTAAGCTGATAATGCATGTTATTTATTTAAAACATTAAAATATAGGAAAGTAGAAAATGTTGAAATTTCTATGCCACAAATCAATTCATTTGTATAATATAATGAAGTAGATGCCACGTTGAATTGGCGTTGTTTTAGCAACGCGTGTCATTATATGTCACTTAACATATGGCAGTATATGTAAGATTTATATAATTCCAAATCCAATTTATTATATAATTCCAAACATAATATAATTCCCAACAAATTTATATAATTTTAAATCCAATCCAATTTTATAAAATATTCACATAGAAACAAGAAAAAAATCTTTAAAATTAACGTATCTTTGTATTAAAGCTCGTACATAATTTTGTCTTGTTAACTGACATTAAATGGCCATATTATCTGTACAAAAAATAGGAATATTAAAAGGATTATTATTGAAAGTATAGAAAAACAGGCATTCCATATATTTTTATGCTCGAGTTTTCTTACCAATTACAGCCATGTCCGAAAATGAACTTACTAATAATGCCATCCAATATCGAACCTGGTACAGTTTTCCAGGTAGGCTTAATTAATTATATATTTTAACATGACCTGTACATTATATAAATAAAATAATTTATTTAATAATTTATTGTTTTTTCCATTATTTTTAAAAAATATTAGCTCTCAGCACTCTTCACATTTCATACTTCTCCGTCAGTGTAATTTCCGTACAAGAGTGTACAAAGTTTATGCTACTCATATTGTATAGATAATAATATAGGTAGTAAATGATAAAATTGTAACTTTTGTATTTGAAAAGAGCAACTGTCGAGTTTCCTGCAAGCTCTTCTCAGCAGAAATGCCTTCCGAGCCGGTGGTAGCTTTATGTTCCTTCGACGATTCAAAAGTGCTTGCAAACGTCTTTTTAAATAAAGAATATTTTGAATTTGAATACCGTGTCCCAGACTTTTCTTACATGAATTCGCTTCTGTTATCATAAAAAGTGTAGAGTACTTTATTTTGTTTATTTATTTATTCCAGTTTACTGGTGCAATGATAAATATTTAAAAAAAAACTGAAGGCAGCGTGGAGTTCCTCTACTCAACACACAATAGCTAGAATTTTTTTGAATAATTGCAATATATGGAGTAGTCAGAGAGAACCTAGTGTCTTGACACAAACCAAACTTGGCGGAACTCAACGCTGTACTTTTGTTATCATTAATGATTGATTAAATGATTCAGACCTAAGTTTATGTTCTAGATCTACCAAATTGCGATTCACAACCAATTTAGATAGCTAGAAGATATAAAACATATTTTTAAGAAGCGTATAAAAATTTGAACGCAGCGAGATTCGAACCCGCGCTTCTATTACACCGTCGAACCGTCCGCTGCGTTCAAATGTTTATACGCTTTCCAAAAATATATTTTTAATATCCTAATTGTGTGATTAACATTTGAATTTTTTTTTAAAATAGAACATGTATTTGAATATATATTTTTGCCATTATTTTAGGTGACACCGCCGAAGGACGTTTATATGGGCAGATCTTTAAGGAAATCGTACCCTACAAGTACAAAATTGAATCTAATTCGAGCTATAAGTAGAGTGATAACGATAATCTCATTGCTCTTTTCAGCGGTAGTCGAGTTCTATCCTGTGGTGCGTAATTTATATAACACATTCTGTCAGTTTATAGAATAAAGGACCTATGTAATAAAAAATATTGGTTTCATTTTTTCTTACCAACGTATATAATCATTATAAGGAGTACCTCTTATATGTGAATATTGATTTGAAATTTAATTTTACTCATGTTTAATATTATTATATAAAATATTAATGTTTTAATGTAATGTTTGGAAAATATTCGACGTGTTAGAAAAATAGTCAAAAACTCAAGATAATTATCTCTAGAAATGGTAATAAAATTATAAGAATAAAGGTTTATTTGGTATAAAATAATCCTTAAATGATATACTCAAAGCTAAACTGCTATATAGATTGAATTGTTGTTATGCGCTGACTTAACCGCACATACTATTACAATTTCAACAAATTATGTAAACACAATAATTGAATGGATTTTTTTTAAACATATTCTGTAACTTATTTTAAAAAGCCTACTTTTTAAAAAAGAGACTAATAGTGGCATTTTGTTAAGTAATCTTACATTGCTTACAATTTACCAGAAAAAAAACGCTGACTGCGAGTGTTTTTTCTATGGTTTTTTTTCTATGGAGGGACTGTCTAGGAAGTGAAAGCTTTGAATGTTTATTCTTATACTTTGAATTGTAATATTAAAATTCTAATTATTGTTAGAATTAAAGGTATCAACATCAATTTGGTTTTTACATATATTGATACTCCGAGCAATAATGATATAAATTTTTTTAACATTTTTTAAAGTGTTATTCGGATATTTAGGAAATTGGAAAAGATATATGAACATGTATATCATTGGAAAAGACGCATTTAGAAAACGTATAAAAATGCTATGCGTTCTATGCAATAGCTTAGCGGTCAGAGTGCTTGAACGATTTTCAAGAGGCGCGAAATTTTTATACATTTTCTAAATATGTATTTTCCAGTGATATACATGTTCATATTTTGAAATATATTTATTTATAATACATATTATATATGAGATTTTATAAAAAGCAGGTAGAGGTAATAAACTCAAATACTATTTGAAAAATCTACAGTATATAAAAATAAAACTAAATATATTCTTTTTTACTTGTTATTTTCTTATATATATATATATATAGATATGGTACTAATGTAACGCATTACGGCACCTGTATACATATAATATTATAGCTCATAGAAAGCGTTCAGTATCGATGTCGTGAGTTCCAAGATTTTTATTCTCCCAAAAAGTGAATTAGAGAAGTTTCCACTTTAAAAATAATATTATTTTATTATAAAGGAAAAAATATAATAAAAAAAATGTATGGGATTTGAATTCGCTTCTTTTAAGTAAGTGATACATTTTAGTACGTCAAACTAAAATTATTTAGTGAATAATTTAAATATAATCCTAAGTAATTCATTTCATTTGGGTTCTCTACTGGGAAAACGTAAAACCTAATTAAAATTGAATTAATTATTTACGTCCATCTCTATACAATGTGAAATATTGTTCATTAAAGTGCGTATTTTACTAATATACTAATAATTAATGTTATTTTCTTATATATATATATATATTGATGCAGAGGGTGATGTACTAAGTATCTGTCCGATAACGTAATATATTTATCCGAGGTAGTCTTGGAGTCTGTGACGTAGCAAACAAGCTTCAAGAGTGACGCCTGAAGAATATGCCTTAATGTCTGCCCTGCCCTGGAGTTGGACCTCCCGGACGCCCAAGGAAGCGATGGCTGGATGTCGTGGGGCAGGATATGAGGACCAATGGACTGACTGACTGACCACTGACGATGTTGAAGACCGTACAAAGTGGAGGAGCTTAAGTTGGAAGGCAGACCCTGGCTAATGCAGGGAAAATTGCTAGTACTATATATATTCCGACCACAACTGACACGTGGACCATACCTTATGTAAGCGATTTATAAATTATGACCATTTTTTTAACTTACCTTGGGATAAAAATTATACTCTATAGAGGAAATACTAAAAATTGTTTGACATATTTTACTTAAATTTTTAACTAACTAGTATTACACCATTTTATATGATCATTTTACTACCGGTATGATTATATATACGAAGCGTATTGGATATTATATTTCCTTGGTACTGGCAGATTAACTCCTTTACTTATAATTTCTAATACTATCATGGCGACTGTAATATAGAGCACTATTGTAAGGACCATGTACCCTACGAACAAATGTTTATTTATTCTTAATGCCTCTTACAAGATACAGCAAAATTTTTCAGTAGCTTTACATTTGATGCCATCGTGGCGAATGTAATCGCAATTGGTTGTGGATTCGAGCCCCACTAAAGTTTAAGTTAACCACTAAAGTCTCATCAAATTACTTTGATCAGTTAAAATTCTCTTAAAACTATTGTATCATAATTTAGTAATTTTATTACAATAATACAAAATGTGAGGCCACATTTCATGTGAAAAGTGAAGAACAGAGTATTATGACACTAGGCTCGCTGACTGCCGCCAGGGTTCACGGAAGATTGTAGTCGCTGTGACCATGGCCAGTGGCGGTGGAGGAGGAGCACCGTGAGATTTTAGTGGGTAAACGGACGGCCCATATCTGCCGGTCCGGAGTCCCACATAAGTCCCTAATCAGGCGGGTACCCGTAAAGGATTTTCTCACGTTAAAAAAAAAAGAAAAAACAGTTAAAAAGAAGGCTCTCTGACTGCTATGCGGGAAAAAGCGTGAAGCTGCTTAATTAGAAAAAGTGCTGAAAATTTAAGAATAAGGTTGACTAACACTGAATATGAACCTGAAACTGTTGAATACACATAATGAATGAATTAATACCGTATTATAGAATCTCATTCTATTCATAGCTTTATAATTTCTATATTACACCATGTAAGATCAATTAATACCGAAGTCGTTTAAACATTATGATTTGGTTATTCATTAGATTTATTAAACTGACGTGGTAAGCTCATTTGCGATGAAATATCAAGGATTGTTGGTTAATTTTGTAATTTCCTATTTTTATTTTGCCTTAAGTAAAGATGTAAGTATTGATAAATAATAAAATTTAAGTTATTTATTTTCAATTCTTTTATTTATTTTTTTTTAAATAGGAAAAATGTTTTTTTGACATTATTAAGTAAATTCTTTACATTTTTATTTTATCCTCTATGATATAATAATAATAACAATAAACCTTTGTCATCATCAGAAAAAAACAAACTAAATATTTATTAAAAAGGATAAAATATTATATTATACATTCTAACTTTTTAGATTATTGGAAGCGAAGGCATCCCAAATCACTGGAAGCGATATCACGAACCCGTAAATAATCCAAATTATAATAAACCTCAATACTTTCCAAATAAAATTCTAGACCATAAATTAAATTATCAAAATCACTTGCAAGATTTTAATAAAATTGTATCGCCAAAGTATACGCAGAATGTGCTGCAACCCTTTTATAAAATAAGAAGGCCAACCTTTAATAATGAACATAAGAAATTACCATCGAATTTAAATGATGATCTTGGAAATATAGCCTCATCTAATAGTAATAGAGATGAAGATAGACAAGTTGATGAAAATGATAAGTCAGCTGGAAATGATAATAGAAAAATGGAAGAAGAGGATACTAGAGCAATGGAACAAATAGTAGAAAATACAAATAAAGATGGAAATATTAAAAATAGCCATAAATCAGACAGGCGAGGTAGTTCTGATGAAAGACCAATGAAAATTTTGCACCAACATAGAAAAATTCCATTAAGACAAACACGACAGATGGATCCTGTAAATAACCCTGAAAGAATGTTTGATGATAAAAGTTTTGAACAACCAGCTAAAGAAGAATTTCAAAATACAAAACTAATCAAAAAACGTTCCGATAGTGAGAACGATGAAAATGTACTAGAAGAAAATGATAAAAATCACGAATCCCGTAATGTCAATGGTAAGTTAATAATTTTTTTTCCATTATTATACAGTATTCATTTCAATCTATTCATTCATTTAGCCTTCTTTATTTGTCTCTAATTATGCTGGAAAAAACAAGGTAATTAGTGAGAAGACACTCTGTTTTTGACAAATATAAAAATTCCTCACTGTTAAAGTGAACCAACAATATAGGTAAAGTCAGAATTTATACACTGCTTCTATCATATAGCCAATAAACTGGCATCAATACTTAGTTTACTTACGATATAATGCTGCCGATAATCTCCATTTTTATCTTAAATATTAAAATAATGTGTATTAAGGCTGTGCCTTAATTGCTTTAATTCAAATTAATTCAAAATATTTAAGAACAAATTAACTTGTTATAAAGCTTGACTATCTCCTTATAATAAATCATTTAAAAAAACTGTATTCACCTCTATAATTTATTTTAATAGATATTAATGTAACAATTTCAGAATATTATGACGATAAAGATGAAATTGTTGATAGAAGACGGGCAGGTGACATGGAAAACGACCAGACTATATATTTGAATCAACTTCACAATCGAAGAGGTTGGATCCGTTATAGATTTATGGCAAATCAATTCAATTTACCGAATAGGAATTATATAAGCAAACTAAATCCATACACGAATACAATAACCCCTTATATTAGTTACAAGCTTGATGTGGAAGGCATTTGAGTTAGAGTTGAATCTGGATATCTGATAACATTGTAATAATTGGGGTTTGCGAGGAAACCTATCTATCATATATCTACTAATAATTGCTATAAACTAACAATTGAAAATTAATTAAAATTATATATTATAAGTAATATGATAGATTTTTTTTTTATTGTAACAAAATATATACTTTTTAAATATTTAGATAAGACTTATTTATTTATATGTTTATAGAACTGATATTGTTTCAATTTTTTATTTCGTATATTTCTTAACCGTAGCTATAATTTCAGCGAAAGAATTTGCTATTAAATTCGATATCAGTAAGATCTATTGATATTCTTCAATTAAATATTGTGTGTAAAAAATATATGTACATACATACATACATACATACATATCTCTGTAATAATAATGAAATCAACTCAATCAGTTTCACGCTTTTCTCACATATCAAGGTAGTTTTAGAGAGAACCTATTGTCAAGACACTCCGGTATTCATTTTGAACGATGAATTTTGATACATTGAATGAATTTTGATACATTGCGTGTAATGGTAAAGTGAAATTTAAATATTCCCCCGAGTGGAAATCAAAACCACAATCAATCATGTTTACAATCAGACGCAGTTTGTGATAATAAAATATATATATTTTTTCCTTACGTTAGAGGTTACGTACTATTATTTTAGTATCAAGAGCAGCTGTAACTCAGAATTTAAGCAAACTCATTATGTTATTAATTAGGGGGTTTCATTTTTAGAAAAATCTTTAACATACTCGCATATATCGTAATATGATGAATATAATATTTAAAATATTTCAAAGTAGCTACCATTCACGGTTTGCCGTTTGATTTGGTTATAAAATTCCACAAGTGACCAGTTTCGATGCTAATAGAATATTTTTATAACATGATTACTTTGCGTTATTAATGATTTTAAATATCCATATTCCTTTTAGTTTCTTCTTAAATGAATTTGTTAATCGAGAAAGATATCCTAGAACCAAGACACTCCTTTCTCCGCCCGAATTCGCGACATTGCGTGTCCAGTAGTGCTACTCAACGCAACTGTTCACGACTTGTTCTACCAGAGCGGGGAACTTAAATTAGAACTTTTATTCTAAAGCTTATTATTTAGTTTTAATATTTAAAATGAAAATTTCAAATATATAATACGTGAAATATATTTTAATTCTGATTCAAACCTAATGTGTAAAAGGAAGAAAAAAAACACAAAAAAGACTTCTAAACCAGTTAACTTACAAAAGCAATAATGAATTGTATACTGCTTCGTTAGATGACCGCTGCGAACTTCTTGACACGAATCACCTATTAAGTGTTGTATAAAGTAGAAACCCCACTGCACAGGCATAGTACTGTTAAGCTACAGTTTACGATTGCTTTAGGTTCAATTCACACTCGAGGAAGTTTTAAATTTTTTATGCAATTTATCTCTTTATTTTTCTAGCATGCATTTTTTTTACTTATAAAGTAAAATTTGAAAGATGCTTGAAAAATACTTTCAATTAGCTTTTAAGCTTCAAAGGAAGTAACCCCATGTAGCCTTTATTATAATCTTATATTGTAATCGCGTTGCGCAGGTAGGTATTTCATTATTACAATTTGTTTGCGTTTGTTTAAAACAAAAAATATACCCATTGTTCATATAGATTTTTCATTTTTAATTTCAATCTAATGATTTTTTAAAGTAAGTAAATTGTTTTAAAGGTATTTTTTCAAATTTTCTTAACAGTTAATAATTTTAAATATTATATACGTACAAATAAAATAAATTCTGAGAGATATTCAAATTGAGTTGTCCAAATAATACAGACGGTTGTAGGTCTTAGTTATGAATTCTTAAATCGAAAACCGAAAAAAAGAAATACTTTTCCACGGTCCTTTCTACGTTTGAAGAAAAGATAAAAATTCTTACGCATCCATCACTACACACTTTTATAGGAGATATAACTATATAGCCTTTAATTCATATATACTGCTTTATATAACTATCTTATTTCATGAATCAACCTGTATCGCATTACTATAATTTTTTTGCAGTAGTCAAAAAAGTCAAAGTCAACGTTAGTCAAAGTTAATTTTTTTTACTAAAGTTAATGTCTCAGACCTTGAGGCAATAACCTTGTGTCAAGGTTATTGCCTCACTCTCCACTTTCTGCCCCAATTCATGACGTTGCGTGTTCAGTGGCGGAACTCTAAGCTGCACTTTGTCCTTACCAAAACGAAAGAATTAAAATATTTTAAATATAATCATTATTAAATTTTAAAATTTAATTAGAACAATATGTTTTATTAATTAACTTTCTCTAATAAGGCTTCAGTATAAATTATAATTATGTAATTTTACAAATATACAGTAAATCCGCTGTCCAGCTTACAAGTGCTGCGTTTTGACGTTGATGAGGGTATAACAAACAGAATCTCACAGATGTGTTTATTCGAAATTCTAATTACTTTTCCCTACTCTCAATTATTAATATTCTTTTCCCTAGTCTCAATTATTAATATTCTTTTCCCTACTATCAATTATTAATATTGTTTTTTTGTAAATTAGTAATTTATTGTATATGTAATATACCCAATATTAGTTTTTGTCCATAACTTGATGTGTATGTAATTGTGATGTGTACTTTGTTTGTGGAAACTTAATTGGTTTTTTGTATTCGTTAATTTGTTCCAAAATTTAATAATTCATAAAACTGTATGTTTGCTTTAAAATAACTGTCAGTGTAGACTAAAATATTATATAAATATTGTTTTTTTTCTTTACCATATCACCTTGTAGGGTTAGCAAAGAACTTAGTGAGAAATCACTCTTGATTCTTATTTTATATTCTCTGGAAATAGACTGCTCACTAAATGCAAAGCAGATTTGAAAAAAAACATATATGTTCTGATACATTGTTACATTGTACAAAAAGGAGATAAATTAAAGGCACATTTGATGTAGGCGAATATTATATTTGATTCAATATATTTCTTAAATTACCGGCAATTTACAGAAAAAATGGGTGATTATACAAAAACCGCGCTAACAACATATTTTATAGAATAGCGAAATGGAATGTAAACAATATGAGAAAATGCAATTATGAAGCAGCTGCTATATCTAAATACTACGTTTAATTTAAAACTACCAATAAATAACTTAACATCATTGATATTAGCACTTAACTTGAAAATACACGAAGTAATTTGACCAAAATATATTATAGAAAAAACAGGACAAAACCTACAATAATTATTATAATTTAATTAATTATTTTTTAATAATTCAATTCATCTTCTCTACAGTAATCTTTGTCACGTCCACTGATTATTAGATAAAAGAGACAAAAACGAACAATTGTCGTACTCAATTATTCAACTAATGAACAATGCAAATTATATGTATGTCTTGAAACAATTGGCAGTGGATACTAAAAATGCATAATATTATGTAATCTAAATCTAAATACATTGTGAATGTGCTTTAATGTAAAAAGTATATAAATTTTGAGATATAAATTATAATTTTAAAATTTCCATTTTTCAATAGCATACATACAAACTATCCTGTAAAGAGAAGGTATGGTCACTCTAATTGGTGGTGTCTTTGCGCACTTTGTGACCACGGAACGAAGCCTGGATCTTGGTAGCGGCTTTATTCAGATTTGGATCCGACAGATCAATCTTTTCTATGTCTTCCTGTGGAAAAAAATATTTATGTTTTAGTATATCCGGAAACATTTGTTAAGCTATTCATTTTTGAAATATAAAGAAATCTTTGGATTTTAATTTGTACAAGTATAATCATCGTTAAAGTTATATTTAATTTTTTTTCTCCAGCTGATAACTAAACTATAGCTATGAGAAACAAAATATAGCTGTCGAATTACAATTTTAGGATATAATAAAAAAACTGTATTAAATAGATATATTATGTGTGTTGTAATAAATATTATATATACGAAAATCACAGATGCCCCATCTCTGATTTATATAGAGCTTTGCTTGTTAGAGCAAATTACAAACTCAGAATTAAACTTATATCGTTTAAGGGTAAACCCTTTGACAATGCAATAATCTCATGACTCCTTTATAAATGCTTGAGAAGCTTGCTAATTTAAACTTCTATCATTCGTTTTCTTAATTATTTTATTTTTTTGCAGTTTCACGCTCAAAGAAAACAATCTAGTGTCAAAATCATAATATTCTTTATTCAAATAGGCTATCACAAGCACTTTCGTTCAAGACACAACGTTCTCCGTGTTCCACCGGAATTCGAGACATTGCGTATTGAGTGACGGAGATCAACGCTGCACCTTCACACGCCAGTCTAGTTCACCAGAGCGGAGAAATAACAATAATTAATTTATGATCATCATATTTTTAGAAGACGTATAAAAAATTGAACGCATCGGGATTCGAACCCGCGCCTCTTGCAGACTGTCCAACTTGGACGATTATAAATATTTTTAACATTTTCCAAGAGGCGTGGTTTCGAATCCTGCTGTGTTCAATTTTTTTTACTTTTTCTAAAAATATGTTTTTCATTTTCCTAAGTGTGTGATAAAAACTTTAAAAAATGAACAATATTTATCATCATTCCACCGAGTGAGAGCTGAACCCACAACCAATAGCGATGACAGTCAGACGATGTCCTATTACGCCACGATGGCCTAAAAAAAAAATATAATAATACCACAAATATGAAAAAGTTTCATCATATTTAAATTTTTAATCGAAATCTTTGTTGTAAATTTTTCTTTGAAATTTACGTACTGTATGTAAAAACTAATTTTGTGTTCAACCTCGAGCAACAGCCAACAGACTCGCTGTATAGCAATAGCGGGGTAACAAAGGAATTAAATTACATACCGCCGCATACTAAATGACGTGACTAGTTTTATTGTAACTAAAAATAATAATACATTCTGAACTTTTAAGGCAAGAAAATTTTCGTTTTTCAGTAAGCTCATAAAAAACTTTAAGAATTGATTTGGTTCAGTTTAGTGGTTAGAGACTAACTGTCAAGTTGATGATCGTGGATTCTATTCCGCCTTGGACAAATATTTGTGTGAAATATCTGAGATTTAATAAATTATTCACTCATTTAAATTTTATGTAGTTTTTTGGATAGCTATGAATTATCTAAGGTGATAAAAAAGATACGCATATTATTTCATAAGAATCTATATTTAAAGATAAACAGTCAATAATGTATAAACTGCAGTATATCTTTTAGATACAAATGTGATTAGTAAGCAAGTTTTTTCTGACTAAGCAAGGGATAAAAAGACAGAGAACAGAATCACTTAACACTTAATTCTGAACTCTCTCTCTGAAATAAAGGTAAAATATGAAAATTAAGTCAAGAATTTAATAATCTGAGGCCATAATAGCGCAGTGTGATAGCGACTGACTGTAAACGCGATTGGTTTTGGGTTCGATTTACTCAGAGGAAAGTTTATATTTATATTTTTTTTAACATTTTTTAAAGTGTTATTCGCACACTATGGAAATTGAAAAACACATATTTAGAAAGAAAACCACTCAATCGGTTTTCAAGAGTTCAGTTCAGTTCAGAGATCCCGGTTCGTTCAAATTTTTATACGTTTTCTAAATATGTCTTTTTCAAGTTTATATTTAATTTGTTTTCTTTTCTTCGCTCTGGTACAAGACAAAGCGCGGCGTTGAGTCCAGCCACTCAACACGCAATATTCGAATTTCGGCGGAAAGTGGAGAACAGAGTGTCTGGACACTAGGTTCTTTCTGACTACCAATGTAGTTTTATCAATATATGCAGGTAACGCGGACCTTTATAGTATGACACTATATTATATAAGCATCAAAATTTATAATTAATTTAAACAAGGCATTCGTATTCAAACAGCCAAGGTAAATAGTACTTAAAAAGGAAAAATGATATCAATATTTTCAACCGTCCTGTAATTCATTTGACAAGGCTTATCAAATGTGGTATTTTTTAGGATTAGCCTTGAACTCTGCGAGACCGTAACGATAGGCAATATTTCAAGGGGTGACAGATTTTTTGCGGCTCTCAATTGCTTCAGGATACATAATATGTGAAAATATATTTGTGCTTTCCTTTTTTTTATACTTCTACACATATATATATCGTGATCGTAGAGCTATTTAAACTTACTTTGATACAGTGGACAATTTAGTTTTTTTAACATTAAGGTAACAAGTTCCAATACCATTCGGTAATAATATATCTAGTTTATCTAGTAGGTGTTTATTTAGTATACCAACAAGTTTACAAAATTAAATATGAAACTAAAAGTGGATTCTGATGAATATACACTGTAAAATTATTTATCTTTATAAGAAAATGAAATATTGTTTTAGAGCGCATGTTCATAATGTTAAACGTTTTCTTAAAAATGTTTTACAATTTCCTAAGAGTATGAAATAATGTTAAAAATCTAAATGGTTTTTTGTAGTGTCTATGAATTATTAAATAATGAAATATATTTGTTAATTATATTGGATAATAACAAATAAAAAAAAGTAAAGTATGTAAACTTAGCACTAGATGCCAATTTTATTATCTCACAAAATATACACTTTGCATATTACGAAACTTCTAAGTATTATATTGTCAGATCCACAAAGATTTTCTTAATTTTTTTTCAGATTCACTCATTTTCCCGCATAGCAGCTTCAGAGAGAAACTAAATCAAATGAATTACAGGACGGTTGAAAATGTTGATATCATTTTTCCGTTTTGAGCATTATTTAACTTGGCTGTTTTAATACGAATGCCTTGTTTAAATAAATTATATAGATGCTTGTTATATATGGTATCATACTAAAAAGGCCCGTGTTACCTGCATGTCAGTGCAGTTAGAAATAATCTAGCGTCAAGACACTCAGTTCTTCAGTTTACACCCGAATTCGAGAAGTTACGCGTTGACTGGCGGAATTCAACGCCGTATTTTGTTTTGTGAATTCGAACCCACAAACAATCGCGTTTGCATTCAAACGCTGTCACACTGCGGCACGTTGGCCTATTTTTGGATTTCCCTAAATAATCACCATTTATTGGAAAAAAAAATTCATATAATTTATTTCTACAATTTACATACGAATTGTATTACCTTATCCTGTTGTTCCTTTGTTTTCTCGACTTGAGTTTGCTTGCGAGCCTGGTGGCCTCGGAACGACGCCTGGATCTTAGTTGCCGCATTACACAAGTCTGCAAATTAACAAATATATATATTTTCTTTAGAATATTGCGTGGATTTACGTATTTTTTTTTATTAAAATGGTTATAAATAAATATAGTTTGCTCAAGAATCATTATGTCAACCGTTTATAAGAACAATATAATATGTATAGTATATTTCTAACAAAATAAAGAAACATTGAAACTTAATTGATATGATCATCTCATCTTGGCAAAGTCAAATTGAAATATAATATTGCCTTAATTAATGACATATTAAAATATCATATTTGTAAGTACCCAACTAATTTGTTACAAATTATATAAGCTTCTAAGATTGTTTTATAGCCACAAAACGATATATTGTACAATCATTTTTACATAAAACAATGTAAATTTGAACTTCTGACATCTCCAGGCAATCTATTAAGCACTTCCGAGCACATAACTTTAAAATATAAATTACAAGTGCCATATGCACATATTATAAAATGTAAACCACTTATAAATTAAGAGTAAATTAAAAAAAAATCTAGCAAGACTTAAAATCACTATAAGTCTATTTCGGGCGAAAACTGGAGAACAGAGAATCAAGACACTAAGTTCTCTCTGACTACTGTGCTACGTGGTAAAAGCCCATATAATTCAATCTATACTTTTACCTTTTTACTTTTTCAATCTATATTCACTTTTGAAAGCTATGAAGGCGAAGGCCGCAAAATATGTGAACTAGATAGAAGCTTTGTGGTTGAAATTTCCGCTTTATTTAATACCATATATTAAAAACTTGACAGAATTGAGAGCAAGACTTCGCCTATGTTGTATTTTTAACCTATATAATTGTACATAGGATAATTGTATCAATAAGATTTTTACTGAATGAAAAAGAATTTTTCTAAATAAATAAGAATTTTTTTTTTAACATTTTTTAATCGCACACTTAGGAAATTGAATAGACACACAGCTGGATTGGAACCCGCGCCTCTTGAAAACCGTTATCGTCTTGAACGGTTTTCAAGAGGCGCGGGTTCAAATTCCACTATGTTCTAATTTTTATACATTTTCTAATATATGTTCTTTTTCAATAAGAATTTTTCTAAATGAAGGTCAGAAGCGCTTTACAAGATTTTTTTAAAACACGTAAAAAGATTTCATATTGAAATTAAATTAAAATAAATCAATCATATTTTTTTCAACTTCACGCTTTTCCCGCATAGCAGAGTAGACAGAGAGAGCCTAGTGAAAGAGCACTCCGTTCTCCATTTTCAACCTGAAATCGAGAAATTGCAAACAACTAACTAAATGAACTAAACACAGCGCTTTCATCTGACACTTTGGTGCCAGATGGTGAAATAATTTAATCATTCCCCGCGTGGAAATCGAACTCACAACTATCGCGCTTACAGTCAGACGACGCTTTACTGCGCCACGATGGCCTCAAAAAGAATTATAATTTTTTAAAACACAAAAAATACTTAAATAACAATATTATAAATTAATAAGAATATCTAGGTCAAGACGAATGATAGCGTTTATATGTAAATTTTAATGCCATGTGAATATTTACGATAGGGCGTTTTCCAACGACTTAATGAGATGCAGAGGTCAAATGGCCGTCGTGGTTTAAATATAAGCCAATTGCATTCGGCTGAAAAATTTTAATATAAAATATTATTTTGACAGTCACTATATCATAAAATTGTTATAGAAACGCTTATAGAGTTTTTAAAAAAGCAAGGAACAGCTTCACGCTTTTTCCCGTATATACTACAATTTAAATTATCAATTTAAGTAAAGTTACAATAAATTAATTAATCGAAGTGTTATTCATACAATTAGGAAAATGAACACACATATATTTAGCAACTGTATAAAAATCCCGCTGCGTTTAAATTTTTATACGTTTCGTAGTAAAGTTTGCGACCCGTTCGCTAGTTATAAATATAAATTATCCCCTAAATGTAAGTTAGGCAAAGGTAATCTAGTGTCAAGACACTCGGTTCTCTCCGCCCCAATCTGAGATGCGTGTTGAGTAGCGAAACTCAACGCCGCGGGATCTGGTCTACACTCACACTGCGACACAATGACCTCATTGAAAAAAATGAAAATTCCTTATACATTATTTAAATGTAGCAGGATTTATATCTATGCATTTTGGATACTGTCCAAACAAGTATTTCGTACAGAACATGCTGTATTATGCAGAAGGGGCGGGGGAAACTAATATATATAATGTATATATATCGTGCTTGATGTATAAGCTTTTAATGTAATGGGTCGCCAATAACTAATTATTTAGAAATATTCTGTGTCAATCAATTATTCAATTAGCACATGCTTTTTAACGCATACCTACCCTGGTTAGAGAGACCCTTGTGTCAAAAGTCTCCGTTCCTCACTTTCCGCCCTAAATCAAGACATTTTGTGTTGAGTGGTGAAACTCAATGACGCGCTTTCGATATGATTTGTCTTAGGTACCAGAGTGAATAAATGAAAAGAATTAAATTATTATATAAAATAAAACTGATTATATATAATTGCAATGTCATCAGAACTAA
Source organism: Podotricha telesiphe (assembly GCA_038994665.1). Classification (NCBI taxonomy): domain Eukaryota; kingdom Metazoa; phylum Arthropoda; class Insecta; order Lepidoptera; family Nymphalidae; genus Podotricha; species Podotricha telesiphe. The sequence goes on along the minus strand of JAOYRR010000433.1, from coordinate 3,875 downwards.
AAGTATATCAATTTTTACTTTACAAACGGCCAACGGGTCTAATTGGTCAATTGGGTCGGAACATTGCTGACAAAATTGTACTAACACAGGAAAATAAATAAAAGTTTGTATTACCTCCATTTATACATACATAACTCAACACACAATATCTATATCGCATTTAGGCTGAATGTGGAAAACGGAGTGTCGTGACACTATCTATCTTTATAACCTACTATGCGAGAAAACAGTGTAATGCTAAAAAAAATGATTCACTCAACAAGTCTCAAATATTAATAAAGTAAATTTACTGAAATGGGTACGATTTCGATATCTTTAATATTTATTATATTGGTGAAGTTACATTTTCATTCAGACGTGAAGGATTTCTCAATTCATTCGTCAAGCTGCGATCAGGTGCTTTGGATATATATTCAATCTGACATGGGGCCAACAAGACTTTAATATATTTGGTTTTTACCAGACAATTAGGTATTTCATAGAATTTAGTAGCTGTTATTGTAGAGCATCTAACCCTTATAATTATGGTTTAAACTGAATGGTATGTTTGTAGTTTTTAAGTTTAAATAAGTAAATTTTGTTATGATTTAGTAATTAGAATTTTGTGTAGATTATAAAATATATATGTATATACATATAATAAAAATGTAACCGAGCATTCTGTACATGGGAGATATATGAAAAAATATATTATTAGTGGCATTTATCATAATAGAACCCAAAACAACATTGTTTAATTTTCTTTTTCTTTTCTGTTTGTTTGCAGAAACAGCTTAACCGTTTTAAATGCAATTTTGTGTTATAGTAAACTTCACTTAGCATTAAGTGTTTATTTAATTTTAATTATAAAGTTTGTGATTTAAGTGAGAACTCGGGCGGGCAAAAAACGTAATAGTTTATTCATTTAGTTTACGAAGGCGAAGCCGTGAGCGGGTCGCTCGAATAAATAATATGTAGGAACTCGTAAAGGATATATATATATATATATATATATATTTATAAAGAAATCGTGATCAAATTATTTTCACTTATCGGCGGCTCGCGTACGGCGTAGAGTTCCGCCTCTCAACACACAATATCACGATTTTGGGCGAAATATAGAGAACAGAGTATCTTGACACTAGGTTCTGTGACCACCCTGTTATAGCTGAAAAAATTGTTAATGAAATAATAATGGTTTATTCATATTATTTATCTAACTTTTAATCTGAATTTTCCAAAAACAAAGTTCTACATATTTCTTGGGTTTTGCAGAAGAAATATTTGCGATAAATCATTGGCTTCTCCACAGTCTGTCCAATTTAGAACTATTGCTTACTATAATTACTGAGAGTGGGACTAGAAATCAATATTATCGAAAGATCAGATAGGTGCATGGAAGCTACGCCATAATGGTGCCGTTTGTAATATTAGTCTGTTTTTTCGATTTTCGAGATTCGATTACTGAGAACAGAATATATTCACTAACTTTTTCTTCAAGATATACATCAAAAACCTTCAATTAATTTGAAAATGACATGTCAGTATGAAAAATTACACCTGATAAGGCAATCTTTCATCAAAGAACGTCGGCTACATATCAAGCCATTTTGATCTGACATGAAAAAGATTACGCCAATCTCTCACGGATTAGGAACAATTTATCATTACTAAGTAACATAACTATATATTAATACGTGAATAAGAAATCCAAAATTTTGATTTTTTTTTTTTAAATTGTGCCAAAGGAGTAATATGACGCATCTACCAGCTTCCAGCTTAGCAGGTTTAGGAGGGAACCTAGTGTCAAGACACTCTTGTTCTCCATTTTCTACCCGCATTCGATCGTGTGTTGAGTGGCGAAACTAAACTCCGCGCTTTGCCTTACCAGAGCAGAGAAATGAAAATAATTTAACTATAATCAATACCCCAAAAGGGAACCGAACCCACGACTAATCGGCTTCAGTGATGAGTATGAATTTAAAGATTTTTTCTAAATGAATCTGCTTTTAAAATGAATTTCAATTTCATTTATGTAGCCATTGCTCAAGTTCTCAGGTGGCCTTAGATAGCGTATATTCAGATCTGACAACTAACGTATTACACTGCTTTTCAAGTATTATAGACGGAACGAAGGCAAAATGATTTAATAAAAAAAAAGGAGATTAAAGGTTTATCTTAAAAAAATTTAAGATTTGCAGTGAGGCAGCGTCTGACCGTAAATTGTTAAGTGTTATTGAAAAAGTGTTAAGCTGTATATTTATATTTTTTATTCACACCTTTACACGACGCGACGTTATATTTTTCTGCATAACTTACTATGTTCTGAGGTGAAATAATGAACGGCATACACAAGTTTGATCTGACAAGTGACAGACAGGTCCCAACGTCAAAATCTTGAGTGCTTTCGAAATTAGGTCTTTTGTCTCGCAAGAATTTCATTTACGAACGTCTAAGAGACTACAATTTGCTCGTGTACTTGTGGATAGATATTTTTAGTTTGGCTTGTCTTGCTCGTCAATTTGTTATTTTCCACCGATTTACTTAAAATTTGTATACGCAGTTAGTTTTAATAACTGCTTAAGTGAAGTGCTTATGTGGGACCCCAAAAGTTTGTTTCTGTAAAAATCACAGTTTCTAAGAAAAAATAAATATTCTACCTCTGTTAGGTGGAACATGAACAGTTAACCAAAAAATGATTAAATAATATATAAATTTATTTCTCCTCATAGACATTGCTTCAAGTTGAAACCGACATATATTTGCTAGTTTTATCAAACTATTTTCCTCTGTTCTCTATTTATTTTCCAATCACTTTGGAGACTTCATGCTGAGTGGTGGAACTCAACGCCGCGGCTGTTCCACTAATTAAAAATAAGATAAAAAAACATGATAAAAAACAAAAAATATATACTGCATTAACAAAACGATAAATTTTATAATATTTCTATGACATCAACATTGTAAAGCCTTAACTACAACCCTTGACAAAGCTGAAAGTCACTTAAATACCCACAGCCGATTTAGACTTTCCCAACTTTGCCCATTAGGTAGAAAATACCATGCCGTAGTTCAACTTCGTAAAATACATTTATCATTGTAATGTATGGCGCAGAATGAAAAGCCGGTTCTTTTGGCTTTTGCCTTTTTAAATAGATTAAGGCTTGTGGGTTTCTGAAAGCCGGGAAGCGATAAAGCTGATTGATAGTATATGTTTACGTGTAAATTAATGTGTAAATGCAATAAGGCAATGAAACCACCGTGAATGATGGTGCTTCAATAGGATTTAATTAAAACTAGTAGTACAGCAATAAACATATATTGTGTTATTGAGGCCATCGTGCCGCAGTGGCACAGCCTTTGACTGTAAACGCGATGATTGTGGGTTCGATTCCCACTCGGGGAAATGACATTTGAATTATTTAATTTTTATTTAACAGGAAATGTTTGCAGTTCGGGCTAAAAATGGAGAACGGAGTCTTCCCCCTGAGTGAGCTGCTATGCGCGACAAAGCGTATAGCTGTAAAAAAAAGTGTGTGTTAAACACATGATAATATGTGTAATATGTTTTTTTGTGTTGTATTTCTAATGTATAATTATAAAAATTATTGGTTTTATGTACTTTTTTCATATTAACTTTAAGTATGCCAAATCATAATATAACCCTCCGTCCGCGTAATTTTCTCAAAAAGGAAAAAGATCATTTTTAGAAAACTTATTTTTGCAAAAAAAAACATTTTTAGAAAACCTATAAAAATTTGAACGCAGCGGTATTCGAATCCCCGCCTCTTGAAAATCGTCCAAGGACTCAAGGTTTTGAATCACGCTGCGTTCAATTTTTATACGTTTCCTATAAAACGTTTTTCAATATCCTAAGTGTGAACACAAATATATCC